>JAVHNF010061969.1:80794-98227 GCA_034783455.1 Micropsitta finschii
TCTGATTTATGTTCTCTGCACCAATTGATAGAGGGTGGAAGTGCTTTTTGGAGGTTTTTTTTTCTCTGTTTTTTTACTTCTGTGGAAGGTGCATTGCCTTCCATTTCTCCCTCCCAGATGTCAGAGTCTCTTTTCAAAGACAGCTTGCTTTGTCCTAGCATTTCCCTTATACCCTCTATAACTCTTCTTTTTTTCTCCAGTATCTTTTTTAGACATGTAGGATTAGAAGCACTCAGGAGACTTCAAAATCCACCAACCTCCATCTTAAAACTAGTCTGCAGCTTTCCTCCTCTCATTACTGCAGATGCTTACAGCTCTGACGGGTGGAAACCCCCAGCTGCTAACATAGCAATCATTCACTGTGGGCCAGCTTACACCTTGGTGTCCTTGTGATCATCCAAGAGGTTTTCCTCCTGCCAGCTCTGCATGTGGCTGATGTGTAGAGAGTACTCGGCATACTTCACATGGTCTACTTGAACTGCAGAAAGAGCCTGTCTTCCTGAAAGAAGCCTATGAAATGGTGAAACACTGAGAAGGTTGTGTCCTAAGGACTTTCTGTCCTAGTCTTTATACAACCTTGAGTTTTATTAGCTCTCCTAACCAACTCTGCCCAGCACGCAGGGAATATCACACAACCTACAAGTCTCTCCATGGGCTTTGGGACCTGACCATGCACCAAGCAGAGAAAGCAGATCTTCTGTACCCAAACTTATCAGCCATCTTCACATACAGATCCATCATGGAGAAGCAGGTTGGGATTGATGTCTCAACTTGTACCACAACACAGGTGGTACCTTCACCTCCTTGGGTTTCACTTCATGAGGATAAAAGGCTGATTGGAGATACAGCCTCACAGAATGAGGCAAGGATTGGAAAGTTACAGTCCACAGAGGTAACTCAGCAGTAGGGTTAGCTACAGTGCTCCCTTGGAGTCTCCCAGGTTGCATGGGAGGTGCAGCTCCCCATGGCATGGGCTGACAGGGAGGAGAGGGTCTGCCATGGACAGAGCAGGACAGAGAGCACCAGCTGTGTAAGGTGGTGGCTGCATGAGGGTAGAGCACCTGGCCAGACCAAAACCCATTCTGAAGCCACACAGAGGAGAGGTGAGAGAAGGGAGAAGGGGAACTGCATACGCAGATGCTCTGCTGGGGAAGACAGGAGTAGAAACAGGCAGGGACAGCTCTGCCAGAGGAGACACAGAGGGTGCACTTGCTACAGCTCACATCATGAAAACAGTGATAGAGGTGGACTTTCATCTTGATGCTGTGTTCTTTGCTTTTCATTAGCAGGAAGCTCCTGTTTGTGAGATTGTAGCTTCAGGAAGACTCCAAGACCCCAGCCTTGCAAATGCCTCTTCCAAATATCAAACATCCAGAAAGCCCAAAGACTTAAACAGCTTACAGCTAGAGGACTAAAGTCCAGTCATTATCTAATACCTTGATTAGCAAATGTGTGCAGCTGAAAACAGCTACATGATGCCTTTAGGGTGGAGGCCGTCCTACAGCTGGAGGTGGAGTGGAAAGCAGCAAGGAACAACATCAAAATCAAAGGAGGGTTTCATGGATGGAGGGACAAATTTTACACAGCAGGGGAAAGCAATGAGCTTTCTTATCTGTGCCACGGTGAAAGAGAATATATCAAAGAACAGCAGGACAGAAATGAATAAAGCAAATAATTACGCAAATTAAATATTTGTCTTCTTTGCACTCCAATATGCTAAGGCAGTCAGTAATAGAGGGTCCTGCTAAAGGCCAACCTGCTCAAGGAAAGCAGTCAACTCCTCTTTGCACTGAGCCAGAAAAGCAGCAGCCTGAAGCATTTGCTCCTGAAGCATCCCTAACAGATGTGCATATAACTGGGGTTAAAATCCCAGGGCTGGGAAGTCCACCCTCTCCCCAGACAATCCATTTTAGCATTCAACACATCATTTCCAAGAGGCTTTTTTCTAACATTTAACCTATGTCTTTCCTTGCTATAATTTTAGAACATTGCCTCTTATCCCATCCACTGCAAACATAGGGAACAGATGACTCTGGCTGTCTTTGCAGGCACCTTTTAGAGTCATTTACTGCATCCACTCTTTTATCACGCTCCCCATCCAAGGCTCCTGAAAGGACCCTGTTACCACAGAAGCTGACAGTCTCACATCTCTAATGGTGTCATCCTATAAAAGAAAAAAACACCCTCTGAGCAAAGCCAGGCCACCATGCTCAGTTTATGATATAACTCCTGACAAGGCTCAGTGACTTTCTCAAGGTCAGATGATAACCCTTGGAGAGAACCAAGCTGCATCTCCAGCTCTCCCCCTCTTCCAAGCCCACCTGCTAGGCTCTCCCCATCCTGTTCCAGACAGGAGGGTGAGAACTGAGTGCCGCAGGCTCTGTTCCCCAAAATGACTCACTTTCTCAGTGTTTTCATAATGTGGAGAAGAAGTGACTCAGAAACTGCTCCTCAATAAATAAATCATGGGCTGTTCACAAGGGGTAAGCTACAGAAGGACAGTGAGTCTTTTCAGCACTGTGCAAGCAGCTTGCATTATACCTCCCGACCACTTCATGGCTGCAGCCTCTCCAACATCTGCCAGACTATTTAAGATAATCTGCCTGCTTTATCTTGTGATTGGTGTTATGAGATTGTCTGGGGGCCTTGTCCAAAAGGAAAGCCCCCAATTTATAAACACATAATAATGAATGGCCTCTCCTCAGCTCTCTCGAGACGCAGCAGCTCCGAGAGGTGTGATTTTGCAGACAGGGAGTGAGGCCCAGGGAGATTTGGTGACCTGCCAAGAATCACACAGGAAAGCCATGTCAGCTCGAGGAATTAAACCACACTCTGCTGAGCCCCAGCCCGACCGTGTGTCTGAGCCCAGCTCCTGACTGTTACTGCAGCATTGGTTCGTGCTGAGCGTGTGTAGCTCAAAAGCTGCCTGTGGACCTTTACCAGAAAGAGGATCAAGTTAAAATATTTGGAACTGGCTCTCCAGCACACTAAAATCCTGGTTACCTAAAAAGAGAGGTCCTTCCAAAAGAAGATAATTTATTTTCGGTAACCAGAGCTCTCCCATAAAAGCTCCGGGTGCTACAAACCTGGGTGAGTGTCTTCACTTATTGACTTGCTTTGTGTTTTTATAACTTTCAAGAAGGTTTAAGGTCAGACAGTCTGACTGCTCTGAGAGCCACCTCATGCACCAGACCAGCTTGACAGCTGTGCAAAACAGAAATGGTAAGAGGGAACCCCATCTCCCTCCCTGCCTCCAAATGGATGAGCTCCATGGGGCTGCTTTGTACTCCTCACAGCCCTGCAGGAGCTAAGGGATTTTTTAGGGTGACTCAGTATATTAAAATTCATTAGTTTATTTTCTAAATTCTTCAGAGAACCTTTCAAGGTAGAATATGTTGTAATGAAAGACCTAAGTGACCATAGTCCTGGCCAGGATAACTGTGACTTTGAAAAAGAAGAGGAAAACAAGTGTTAGCTTGTTGTCAAGGGGCACCTTTTCAACAGTCACAGGGAAGCCAGAAGTAAAACATCTTCAGCCTTACAGCACTTTGGCCATTTTCTCTGCTTGGCCATTTGCCTTCTGGCCTTTCCCAGTCTCCCATTTGGTTCATTGGGTGCAGGGCTTGGGGAGCCTGGAAGCACCTAAACTCTGAAACTCTGGAACAGTCCAAGAAACTTAAGCTGTTTGTAGAGTGGGTGAGATGGGAAAACTCTGTACAAACACCCAGCTCCTCAACCTGTCCAAAAGAGCAGCTTGGACACGTACGGCCATCCTTACCAGATGCTCGTTTCCATGGAAGGAAAATCCAGACCTGCAGCCAAGACACACACCTGATCTAGATTATTAGAAAACCGGGACCAAGGGATGCTTTTAGCCCAGAATATAAATAAGCCTAAAAAAATAAAAATCTAAAGTTTTCTAGATTTTCACACTGCCTAGTCCCTCTCTCATTTATATTTTACTTCCACTCTGTGGGAAATCTTGAAATGTAACTTGGTCATATTTTTACATGTTTTTCCTTCCAAAATTTCAATTCCTAGTGAGCTCTGCTCATCAGCCCATTATTACCATACTGATAAGCAAAGCATGTTCAAACAGTACTAGTGCCATGCTATATGATCTTATACCAGTGTCCCTGGTGAAAGGAAGAGCTTTGCAGGCATAAAGCTCCATTTGCAGTGACCAGAAAAGCAGATCTCAATCCAGTTTGGAAGGTATTTGGTGTGTTTTATGTAATGCCAAATTGTAGTATTTTGTGTACCTTCTTTATCTGCTCAGAGATTGGTAAACAACTGCTACATATTTGGAATAAAATATTGATGTCATTTTCCAGGTGACAAGTTTAATAGTCAATATACTTGATTCAAGAACTGACAGCTGCAGGTTAGAGGTGGAAAGATTTGATTTAATAAGAGGTATATCCAGTGAAGTAGGCAATTTGGTTAATGTAGGAAGGAATTTGGTTTGTGACTGATCCGTTTCCTTAGCAAAAGGGTGAATGAGCTTCAGGCGGCAGCACCTGTTTTTCGGCTCCCTCAAACCCATTTCTCCCTGTGCTCCATTTCAGCATATGAAATATGCATTTCCCAATTAATAGACATCTCATACTGTTCACTTGACTCCTTTGGTGTGTCATGTGTATCCGCAGCCTTTCTGAATGCAGAGCAGTCCTCCAGGACCTCACATGTTCGTGGCAGAGTGACCAACCTGCTCAAGGTAAATGCCTTGTAATCCATGCAGGAAAAGAACAGGACCAAGACTGGTAAGGGAGGGATGGTCACTTAAATCCTACCCATATGAAAATAAGAAAGCAAAAGGAAAGGCAGGGCTTTTTGGACATGAAAAGAATGACAAAAGAAAGGAAAATGGATGTTCAGGACAGATTTTCTTCCTCCCGAAGGAAAAAAATCAGAATTCATGTAAGGGAGGGTGCAGACCTATTTTAAGATTGAGCTCAAGGCCCTACATGCAAGACATTTTGGACTGCAGAAAAAAATGCCTGGATTTATACTGGGGAGGGGAAAAAGCCCAACTTGTTTATTTTGGTAACTTTTGCTGAAGTGGGTACATTCACTGTAGCTGCCTTTTGCTACAACCAGTAATTTCTGGTGCAGAGTGCTTCTCTCAAAATGCCTGAGTTATATCTCTTAAGCCCTATGGCTATGCCACCAGTGTACACTTCGCACCTTTTTTTTTTTTGAAGCTTTAACCAATTTGCCAAATATCGTGTTTTCTTTGCTTACCCTGAGTGAGACATCTGTCAGACACCTTTGAAGTTGACTTTTCCAAGTGAGATTATAAGCCTAACAAACAGACTTGCTGTTTCTTCACAGCCTCTGTGCTCATGTTCACGGGTATAAGTCTGTAGTAATTCCACCAGTTTCAGTGTGCATGGACATCCCCTGCCCTGGGCAGGGCCAGTAGCTGATGCAAATCAGATGAACTAAGCTGAAGTCAGTGGGCTGTGAACTTACACCAGCAGATCACACAGACTGCTGTTTCTATGTCAGTGCAAGGGGAATATAAAGACACGTAGAGGAGCAGTGCAGAGCCCCTGGCTGCAGTGCAAGGCTGCCTTGGGATGACCTGAACATCACCCTCTGGGGGTGGTCAGACAAGGACCTATGACAGCTGAATAATGGTCCCCACTCCAGGGTAGAGGAGATAGGAGTTTAGGCTTTCTTCCCTGAATGTCTGCAGAATAACAGAGAACTGTTTGGTACCAAATACTACAGCAAAGAAAATTTCTATTGTTTTTACTCACTTTCCCCAAAACCATCAGAAAGGAACTTCTGAGAAACTTCTGTTTTTTTTTTTCTTCCTTCTTTCCAGTGAAAAATATGTGGTTTTTGAAAAGGATGGACATTTACATTTTCCTGGACAAAATAAACACATACATTTCTTTCTTTTTAAATCAAAAGCATTTGTTTTCCTAGTTGCCTTTCTTCTCAGACCTCTTCCCCTCTCCTTCTCATTCAGGAAATAACACCACATCTTCTGAGGAGCATAAAAAGGGAATGTTTATTTTTTAAGTGCAAGTATAGAAAAGATGACTATATATTTATCTTTTCCTTCTCTTCCTCTGGTAAGGAAATGCAGCATGACCTTAAAAACACCCAGTGGTGAAAAGCCTTGCAGAGGAAAGGCCAGCAGTGAGCAATATCTGAAAGCAAGAGGCTCATGGGGTCCTGCATGAGCTGACACTCTTCAGGGAAGATGGAGGAATGCCCATCTCACGTGAAGGAGTGGCAGGTCAGAAAGGAGTCCTGACGTGACAGGTCCTAGAAAAAGTGAAACTTTGCAGCATGAGCAAAGGCTGCCTTTGGCTGGCATGACAAGTGCTGCTACTGCAAGACTGCGGACTGATTCAGTTCCTTACCTGTGCCCCAGCTCTCTGCCTCTCTGTGTAATTTATTCAGGATGAAAAATCCAGCCTCTTGCCTTCAGCAGTGCCCTGGCTTAAGCTCACATGATCTGATTAACTTCAGTAAATCAGCAGAGGGTAAGGGGTGGTAAGGGGTTAACCTCTTCATTTGGAATTTGATTCCACTGCTGATGCACTAGCAAGAATTGAGTCCACTGATACTTGCTCTCTCTCCAAATCATATTAGTGCCCCAGGCTCCACAGGGAGAAATGAAAAAAAGAAAAAAAAAAAAAAAAGATGGAAAATCCCCACAGCCTGGTCAGACGGCGCTTACAATCTAGTCAGAATGGTTAAAGTCTTACAATCCCCTCAGCGGTGAGGCAATACTTGGATTTACTCGATTGCTGAGGCTCATCTGCTATGTCCTCACGATAGACACCAGTCCTGCAATTAACTGTGCACCAGCTGACCGCTCTCCCTCCTGGAAACCTGTGACCCTCCAGAACATGCCAGGAGCTTAGCAGCTCCCCTGTGACCCATTGAACACTGGATCAGAGCTCTCACTGGGGAGCCAAGCAGTCATAGCCCCAGACACAGACAGGTCACCAAGCTGTTCAGCAATTCAGGGTTTCATTACCATGCCTTAAATGAAGTCGCCTTTAAAAACATAAGCACACTTTTTAATTAAGCCTTTGGTGTCTCTTTTCAACATCAGATATCTTAGTGCTGCTGTCCTTTCTTTTTTAATCTAACTTGATTGGAAGTGTATTTGGACATATCATATATATTACAAAAGGCATTTTTTTCCCATTGCTTCAAATTATTTTTCCAATCATGCTCTATATACTGTGTGCAGGAGTGAATTATAAGGAGTTAGGCAACATACATGGTGTTAATTAGATAGGGGACATAGAAGGTAATTTTTCCATGACTCCAGGGAAACCCTTATGTTATGGTTATAAAGCAAATGGAAACGGCTACGCAATACAAAGTGCTTCTTAAAAATCAAGTTACACACTGAAATAAAATACTAAGAGCAAAATTAGTTTCTCCAATTTAATTCAGTAAAACTTTAATAACATCTGACTGCTCTCTGCAAAAGTCATTAAAAAATTATGAGGAATTCACAAATGACTGATAATGCAAAAACATGGGGGCTCAGATTCTGTTTCTAACAAAGGTCCTGATGCAGCAAAGCGCTGGAGCCTACACCTAATTCTGCACTCCAGGAATGTGCTCGCAGGCCAAATTTAACAGCCAAAGTCGCACCGACTTCAGCAGGAGGCTGATCTGGCGTGGGAGGATGTGGGAGCTTTGATCTAGAGGGAAAAGTTCAGAGAATATTCAAAGACTGAACTGAGCCTTATGCACACACCAGTAATTGCATGTGCTAGTCAGGTAAACGCTTCTGAAAAACAAGACAAGCTTGAGCAGGAGAAAGGCAGGCGCAGTGAATTAGGCAAGCCAGTAGGTCTCTTTAATCTCTGACGCTGCAGTAACCAGTGGAGGATGTTGGAACTTTCACTGCATGCACAGAAAAACACAAATGGAAATTTTCCTAAATGTCATTCACTAACTACAGACAATAGATGATTCTTACAAAAACTGAACTGTTAGTAGCAGGAAGATCAGAGGAAACAGAGCTGCCACTCATGTCTTTGCTATGGTGGCTCAGAAGAGAACAGTTGTATGAAAAAGGTGACTTTTCCAGTAGGGATTTGCAGATTTTTTTATGTTAAATGAAGGTCATAGCGCACAACCAGTCACATAGGGAACTTTTCCACCAAAGATTTTTCTATCATCTTTGTGATAATTAACACTCTTTCATTAACATCCTGTGTCCCCCCTGGCCAGAATGAAACTGTGCATGCCTTATGTCCTACTCTTAATAAAGTTTTTAAGGTCACGAATGTTATCAATTAATATTTTGGAGTGATTCACACCATTTCTAATATGCAGTTGCTGGGCAGAATCTTACAGATAAAAATACTTTCTGAACAGATTCAAAATAATTGCTTTTTTAAATTGCTGATGGGGATTCTGCCACTCAAGCAGTTAAGCCTGAAAATGTGCTTAAGAGATTAAACAAGGAAAACTGAGCTGGTCTGGTAGCTGGCCCCTTTCCATATGTCGAAGAGTTGTCACTACTCCAAATGCAACAAGATGACTTTGGATCTGCCTTGGTTCATCCTGCACACAAGATGAACAAGGTGCAGAAGTTCCCGTGTTCAGCCAGGCTTTGCACAGCCACCAAGGCACTGAGGGATTCAGCCAAGGAAAGTATGTGTGCCAGGGAGTGATACAGTACTTCGAATCAGAAAACTGCTGCTGGTGGATCCAAACAGGCAGTGTGCACTTTCTGCAGTATTCCCAGCAAGGCTTGCAGGGAGATCACTGCAGCCCAGCGGGGCCAGAGACGTGTTTAGCCACTGTGCATCCAGCAGGAGGGGACCTTTCCTGTCCTTCCTGCATGGAAAGTTTCTCAAATTGTTCAAAAATGTAATTTCTTAACACAATGGTACTTTCTGAGGGACTGTGCCTTGTGCTGAGGGCTGAAACATAGCGCTTGTTTACTACACAATAGGTAGTTTTGGATCCACCACACGACTGTGATTTAACGTATGCATGTGTATATATGCATACACATACCCCTCCATTGTTCAACATTGTGTATTTGCACAGTTGTATATATGTTTTTATACATTCATTTCTAAAAATAAACAGTGAGGAAGTCTTTGATGTTTCTCTACATGCAGAACAAAAAGCAGATGGAAAAATTCTTTTTTTATATATATATAAATACTGTTGAATCACAGCATGTTTAACACTTTTTTCCTCTAGAAGGAAAGTGTGATGCTGTGCTTCCCTATGTACTTGTGGAGCCAAGCTCTCAGGGAATTAGAGGTTTTGGCTGCTCCTATGTCAGGTGCCTAAAGACATGTCAAAGCTGTTTAATTTCCATACACTCTATCTAATCTCATATTCCCTCTAAAGCATTTTTTAGGCACTGTGGCATGAAGACACCTGAACTCACTAGTCAGTCTTTAGCTTCTGTTTAAATGCCCTGATTTCACAAACCTGAAACTCTCAAGCAGCCAGGGAATCTGCAGAGCACTGGAGAGGAGTTGATCACTTAAACTTTTCTTTTTTCACTCTTACTCTCAAAATCAAGTCTTTTCTAGTCTCACATTTGCAAGGATATCTTCCAGAGCTCTCTGCCTCATCTCCAGGGATGTCTGCATTACCTTCTGATGGAAGAGTCAAGGGAGCATGGAGCGAGCAAGTTAATTTAGTGTAAGCCATATCACAAGCCTGTTCATTCCACTGCAAAGCTGAGGGCATGTACATGAAAAGCTGTAGGTGAAAGCTGAGGGATGTGCAGGACAAGGAAGTCCACATGGGCAGGCCCTGGCAGGTCAAGAAGGAAGGCAAAGAAGACATGGTCAAGAGACTCCAGAGACTGAAAACCTAACAATAATTAACTCACAGGCTCTCCTTGGAGGCTCACAACTTCATATCCACAAGATTGTCCTACTTTCTGCTCTCAGATGATTTTCGCTTTGCAGCACAACTTCATTACGTGCCTTTTACCAAGGGGACTCCAACCTTCCCAGGTGCTGACTTCAGGAGGCAGCCATTCTTGCTCTTACCCAAGCTAGAAAGGTGACACTAAGTCCTTTATAGGTAAGTTTGTCCATTCAAAATCCAGGGAAAAAAATCAAACATTTCTGAGGATAACGCCAGGTTAGGAGAAATAATGTACTATGTAAAGGGAAAAGGTGAACAAGACAATTGGAGGGATAATCTAATGGCTGTGCTAAGAGCAGAGGGTTTGTTCTTCTGAAATTAAGCTTTGAATTTTATTCTCCATTAATAATGCAAAATTTGACTGATAAATAAAGCATGATTAGTGGTGTGGAACAGAGATAATAACAGAAGAATAAACAGTAATAACTATGCCTTGCTCTTAAAAAGCTGGCCTCCGAAATGCTCTGCGAAAGGAGAAATGCTACCTGTGATAATGGTAATGTGCTGAGCTTTATGAATAGTTACTATTATTTCTGATCTTGCTGTATCCAATAGCATCCTTAAATTGTACATGGCACATGTTGCTCCCTTGAGCACCAGACAAAAAAAAAAAAAAAGAAAACAGATCATAAAGATGACACAATGATAACAAAATGTACGTGTTTCAGTCCTTGAGACAATTCAACACAAGCTGGTCTGTTATGCTAGATAAATCTGAGGGTTTAGGAAACTATATGTGGTAACCAAAATATCAACTTTTATCTTATAAACATTGGATAATACTTAAAACAGACCCTCTCTCTCTGGATAGTAATTTTTTCTGATAATACCATTCATCAAAAAAAGATCATATGACTTTTTGTGCTAAAGACCTGTGTACTGCACTGAATAAAATCCAAACCCCACTAATTCTAGCATGGTTACTGGTTATTTTAAATTAGGTCACAGATTAAGACGGCCTTATGAAATTCCATTTAAAAACAAGACAATCCAGCAAATGTTTTACTGAAAGTAATGGATAATTTTACCATAAGTGACTGTTAGTGAAGATACCATGTTGTTCTCTTCAGTTGACATTTTTTTCCTGTCATATGGCATCCAAAGCGTTCTGGGCACAAAGTGAGACTCAAGAGTACTTTAAGACTCAGGAGTACTTTAGAGTGATTAAAATCACAGGGCATATTCATTGGAAAAGAAGTGCAAATTATTGGCTTGTATAGGCATAGTGCTACCCTGCTGCTTGTCTCCACTTCTGCTTCGGGCTCCTGAATGGACTTAGGGTCCATGTTGTTGCCTTGTGTCCAGCTCCAGCTCTGGCCCTTGGACCCATTTCCTCTTGATTGTACTCCTTGTGTGGACCCTTCATCTGTTCACCTCTTGCCTGGTCTGCAAATGTTGGTGGACTCACTGAGCTCTGCCCTCATCTCCCAGCTCGTTCTTCCTTAGGGAGCAGCTGTCTCTTGCTGCCCCTGGACAACCTGCAGTTCTGTCATTTCAGTGTAGCCAGTTCCCTCCTTTCAGGATCTCTAGGAACATGATATCAATTATTGCTATTGTTTCTGCCACTCCTGTTCTTCTGCCTACACTGGCTTCCATGACAGTCACATGCTTGAATATCCTTTTGGTGTGCTGGGTCATGCTTTTCATGTTCTTGATATTGGATCTAGAGTGAAAGGGGGAACATCAGTAATCTTCCTTCAGAGAAACTGCGTATCTTTTCAGAATTCCATGTGTATTATATTCTGCTGCTGAGTCTTGACAGAGAAATAAATATTCAGAAAATTTAGGTTTGTGCCTTCAAATCACAAAAGCATCCTCTAAGAAAGGAAACACTATATTTGGAAGACAGGTTATTAAAAACCAAAGGGGAATTCCACTTGATTAGATAGGGCTGGCTGGCTGAGGTTATCCAAGGTCAAGTGTTCTGTTGCAGAGCTAAGGCCTTTCCTATACAACAACTCTACCGCTTAGGTAGAGCAGTTCACAAATTCCTTCTGAGGCCTTCCCTCGCTCAAGAAGCCTTTGCATAGACAGGTGAAGCCTTTAGTACCCCAAGATATTCATCAATGAGTCACTGAGTGTCCAGTGTGCCAGAATTTCCTGGTGATCCTATGGAATACCAGCTCTCCCAAGCAGAGGTAAAAAAAGCACAGGCTTCAAAAGTACCTGTTAAAGCCTTTCAGCAGAGCACAGAAGAAAGCATGTTTCCAAGCAGCACCAACAGAAGCAAAGCTCACACAGTGAAGCTGGGAAGGTTAAGTACAGCATTAGACTGCTGCAAGAAAGACAGAAAATATTACTGCTTCTTTTCTCTTTCTCTGTTTAAGTATTAGACAGAGGTGTTGCAGTTACCATAGTCACTTAGGGCGTGAATTGATTCAATAGCAACCAGAGTGAGCCCCCAACTGCACTCTTCCCCTACCACAGTCACAGCCTTATGCTAACCCCAATGCCCATCAGTTCACCTTATGATATGACTTAACTCACTAAAATGGAAGAAAGCATTCAGAATGAAGCTTTAGTTCGCAGAAGAGTTCCCACACTGGCAGCATTGCTTAGCTGTGGAACACTGTGAGGAAGAGAAAGAGGAGAGAAACACAGAGTCACCCCTGTCACCACACCTTTTGTCATCAGCTGTATAGCACCTGGCCATACACATCTGTTGGGCTGTGAAGCCAGCATATACTGCTGGAAAAGCTGTGTCATGAAAGTGTTCATAAAGCTCCAGCAAAAGGTGGGTGCATAAATCAGGCTATCAGTGCACTTTCCTTGTGAAGCTGGAAGAAGTCTGGTCTGAGCCAAAATCCATAGAAATCCAAGATCTCCTCCAGCTATTACCCTCAGCTTGTATTGGAAAGGTTTAAATCCTTCCTGAGTGGGGAAGAAGGGAGAGTGTACTGAAATGTAGTCCAGCTGAGGACACTTGGCTTCCAGCACAAGGCCTCCATTTCCCCAGTGGAAAGCCTCTCTGAACCAATTCTGCTGAACTCTGTTTACCTTTCTTGTCCTCTCCACAGGGCTTCTTCCCACACAGGGCAGGAAGAGAAAGAAAACAGGAGGGATTCTGCCAAGAACTGCAAAGTTGCAAAGGCTAGAGAAGTTCTCAGTTTGAAGAAAACAGAGCGTGTCTCAGAAGCAAATTGCAGCTTTGCAGTGTTTGCACAGGCAACTTGGAAAGGTGTGAAGGGCAGCAAAATGTGAAGGCATTAGGTCTTATGAAAAGCTTTAGATGCCAGTTTGAATCTGGTTTTGATTATAGACTCTGTGTTTTAGCTGCCATTTTCCGTCTCTTTCAGAGAGGCTGACACTGCTTTGATAAGCATTCTTCCATGAACCTGCTGAGTCACTGAAATGATGTACCAAGACAAGACCGAAGGTCTGAGATTTGGGTGCTCTCTGCACTGTGCTGAGCCCTGTGGCCTGCCTTTTTCTTTAATTTCTCTGCCTTATTTGTCTCCAGTTAAGGTCCCAGATTGGAAATCTCTTCTTGTCTCTTCAAGCATATATGTATTGGTCCCACAGCACTCAGATCTGCCAACACAACTGCTGCTTTTACAGCCATCCTCTGTCTTGACAGTCACTGGCTTTCCCCTCCAAAAATCTTTATCTCTGAGCTGAAATGAGAAATCTGTCCATAAAAAGGCAAGTATCTCAGCTCAACTCCCATCTCTGCTGGAGTTGAAGGGAAATTTGCCAATGACTTGAACAGCACCATGAGATAACACACTTCCTTTATCTATGCATTAATAGTCTTCTGCTGCCAGTCTCCTCATCAAGACAGTCTTGTCAGTCCCCAAACAGTGCACGAAGACACTGCTACGCCTCTAACACAGGATAGGCCCATCAGAGCTTTTTCTTCGCTTTGGATGGACTTACTGTGTGCTAACGCACATATCATTTGAACATCTGTTTTGGTTTCACACAAAGACAATAGGATTTTATTTGGGGAGAAAAAGGGAGAACGGTAGGAAGCAAACATCCCTGTACTAGATAGAATGACCAAGGATCACCTCCACCCCAAGCTAAAGTGTGCAGTCTGGCACATGGCCTGTATTGCAGGAGAACAACCAGACGTGACACTAAGGAACACAACTCCAACCTCCCACACAGCTATCATTGCACTGGGAGAGAACAAACTCCCAGTTTGGAAAAAGGAAGCAAAGGGAACTGTGAACAAAATGGCATAGCAAACACTGTGGCCATTCCCATATTTCAGTCATGCTCGCTCATGCTATACATAAGGAGGTAGTTACATGTAGCATGAGATTATGAACATATTAGTGTCTGCAAGGCCAAATCTGAAATCTCACTCCAAGACAAATTCCAGATAACACTGACTGACTGACTAAAAAGCTATTTTAAAGACTCTTCTTCATTGTTAGTACAGAGAACCAGTGATCCAATCTACAAATATCTATATTTGAAAAAAGTAGACAGGTGGATTACAGGCACTGGTTGACTATTATTTCAGGCTTTAAAGAGAAGTAAAAGCTTCAGGAAATATACAGGGTTATTTCAGAAATTACATTAGAATTAAGTAACAGAGTAATTATTCATTGTTTTTACTGCTGGCTGTATATAACACTCCAAAATCCATGGGAACAGCAATAACCTACCTATCTTCTTTATATCAGTATGTAGTGATGTTAGACTTTGGCAATTTATAAATACACACACATATATGCAGGGACTAGGTGTGCTACACACCTGGATAGGTATGTGCTATTTATCTCAAACCCTTTCAAAATATAAAAACAAGAGGGGGAAATATCAGAGTTACTGGTTATGCAGAATTTCCACATTACATTTACTCCTGGGTCAGAGCAAAGTCTCAGGTTTGCAGTGCTTTGCCATGCAGGCAGCAGACCAGCACGCTGTCTTGCACAATCTCACACTAACTCAGTTCAGAACATCGTTCGCAAACCTATTCCAAAACCTTGGGACCTTCCTTTTGATACAGCATCACTTGGTTGCTCCTGTAAATACAGGTAAATACAATTTGTCAAAGCAGTTATGCCAGCACCAACCCCCCCCCCTCCAGTCTGCATGTATACCCATACTTACGTGTGGCAAATTTACGGGTTACCACTTACTACTAAAATGCTTTACACTCCCTACACACAGTAAGACCCTGATCTCAGCTGCTACAGATTTTGCTAAATGTTAACTAAAAGAGCTAAAATTTCCCATGTGTGTGTTCTTTATTTGCTGAATTTTGCTCTCCTTACTGCAAAAAGGGGGGAAGCAGGAAAAACTATGTTTTTTCACACACATTTAAAAATCCCTAGGAAATCTTGCTTAAAAGCTTATATTTAGGGGCAGGAAGTTGGCAGTTGCTGCAGAAGGGCAGGAGTTTAACCAAGGACTTGCTTCCCACACCCCCACTAGATTAAAAGACTCTGCCAATACTTAGCCAAGTTTATGCTTGAAAGACAACTGTTTCCAGAGGCTCACGCTCAGCATTCAGAGCCTGCTGTCCTCACATGGGCCAAACCAACCCCTGCAGCTGCTGCGTAGTCTATACCTAAGCTGAAAGCAAAGACATTGCCTCTCCCATTCTCTCAGCTGCATTTTTATGAGTAAATTAAACAACACAGAGGCCTGTAGCACAGTCTATAGTGCTTAATTATTAGCATGCTCCCTGGCACAGTTTTGGCTTGTGCTAGGGAGTACTCTCAGATTCTGTGTCTGGGCAGGGTTCAGAAAGTAGCATTTGCCAAAGGCTGCTCCCAATAGGCAGAAAGAATGAAGCCATCCTGTTATGGGAGGAAGAGTGTTTAGCTGTATGGATGTAAGCCAAGCTATGCCACTTGCTGTTTGTGCCAGAGAATGGGCTCTGGCCCAGTTTAATTACAATGAAGACATATAATCAGTGACTCCTTCTCTGTCAGGCATTGGCACAGAGAAAGAAAAAAAATAATCAGACAGCAGAGAGGGAAGAGCTGAATCCACTGGAGGGGAAGGGATGGCAGCAGGACAGAGTAATCTTAGAGTCTGAGTCTGGGGTAGGAAAAAAAGGAAGTGGGAGCTAGTGCAAGTGTGAAGGTAGCAATGGATGGGAAAGGATGAACAAGTCAGGAAGAAGGATTTGGATATGGATAAGAATTGCATTACTTTGAGAAAGAGTTGAATAAATGGAGCAAAATCATAGAATCATAGAATCATAAAATAGTTAGGGTAGGAAAGGACCTTAAGATCATCTATTTCCAACCCCCCTGCCAAGGGCAGGGACAGCTCACACTAAACCATTCCACTCAAGGCCTCATCCTTGAGCACCGATAGGGATGGAGCATTCACAGCCTCCCTGGGCAACCCATTCCAGTGCCTCATCACCCTAACAGTAAAGAACATCTTCCTTATATCCAATCTAAACTTCCCCTGTTTAAGTTTGAACCCGTTACCCCTTGTCCTGTCACTACAGTCCCTAATGAAGAGTCCATCCCCAGCATTCTTGTAGTTTCCCTTCAGATATGGGAAGGCTGATATGAGGTCTCCATGCACCCTTCTCTACTTCAGGCTGAACACCTCCAACATAGAAAGCAAGGAGGAATGCCCCAAACATAAAAGAGAGGGCTGTGGTATAACCTGCTCTTTTCTTTACAAAGACATATTTCTAGAAAGGCTGGCAATAGGGAGGAGACAAAATCTGCTGACTGAAGTCAAAAAACCAAGGCTGACTGCTTAGAGCTACAAAAGATCTTAAGATACTAAGTGACATGTGACAAAATTCAACATTGATACGACAAAAAAGACATTTGGGAAAAGGCAGCCCTAACTACGCACACGTAATAACAGCTAAATTAGTCATTCCCACTCAGAGACTCTGCAGAGAATTCTCTCAAAAGATTGTCTTAATGCTTGAATAGAAAGAGGAAACAGAAAATAGGAATTACTAATAAATAAATACAGCACCTCTGTGCTAGTGTACTAAATAGTCTACAGCTAATTCAAGATTAGTTATCCATCTCCAAACAGAGAACTAAACCAGCAGAACTAAAAAGTTATGGGAAAGAATGATTAAAGGGATGGGGCATCTTGTACAAGAATAAAAGAGTAGTAGTGAAACTGCATTTTTGTCATCTTTTATACCAAGATCCTGGTACCCTGATATTCACAAAAATACATGGTAACTGTCACCTAGGCTGTGCTCTGCGTGAACTATGTCGTTCACTTGAAGGAAAATTAAGGCACAAAACAGGATAGCCAACATCAGTACACATATCCTACATAACCTCTGGTGGGAGCTGCAGCAGACAGGGTGCCCTTGGCCTGGCATAGCTCTTCAAAGCATCCCTACAGCCCTTGCACTCTTCTGGACCCAGAGATGAGGGTAAATTCAGGCCAGAAGGGCTTTTGCCTTCTAAATGCATAAGATGGCCTTTGGCAGCAGTGTGAGCTCCTGATCTCATGCATTGTGGTCACCACCCATTGCTCCAAATCTGGGGCCATAACAACAAAGAGAGATGTAAGCCAGTCTGCATGACCTGCCATCAGGACCATGGGCCACGTTAGAGCAAATACCATGTTAGAGAAAATACA
>JAVHNF010061976.1:8345-25116 GCA_034783455.1 Micropsitta finschii
CTCTTGTCCCATCCCTTGTTCCTTGGGAGCAGAGCCCAGCCCCTCCTGGCTCCATCCTCCTGTCAGGCACTTGTAGGCAGTGATCAGGTCCCCCCTGAGCCTTCTCTTCTCCACACTGAACCCCCCAGGTCCCTCAGCCATTCCACAGCTTCTCACATGTTAAGTGTACAGAAGCCAATCCCTTCAGCTCTGTGTAGAGCACAGTGCATCGGATTGTGGTAACAAACCAATGGATGGAAAGCACGTTGCTCCTACAACACGACTAAGTAAAGCTCACATTAAACTCACCACCGTTCAGCTAGAATATACCCACCTTCAGCTGAGATGCCATAGCAGCAGTCTGGATCCTCCCAGCAGGTGCAAACATGAAGCAAGATGGGATGCTACCGCCGCACAGGGTGCACATCCCTGTATCTCCGCCGAGAAGCCAGAAGTCGGGAGCTCCTGACCTGATGCGAAACAGTGCCAAATGCTCTCGATCCCTTCCAAAGGAAACGGCAGAGTCAGCACAATCCTGCCTACACCCAGGCTCCAGCACGTCAGCTCCGGGTTGGAAAATCCCATTACCACCCATTGAGACACCGTTAAACAGTTTCCCAGACCACGTATGGGCTGCAGGGGAGCCCAGGCTCTGCCACGCTCCTCACTGCGCCTGCTGCGTCGCATGGAGGCTTCTCAAACCTGTTGAATCCAGGCAGGGCAGGAGCACAGCTTTCATCACAGCCAGGCTGGGAGCAGGAGCTCTGAGCACCACCTGCCACCAGCCTTGCTCCTAACCCGGGGGGGTTTGGGCCCTGAAAATACCGCACATACCATGCGAAGTGCTGCGCATCTCAGCGCTCGCTTGGCTTGAGGTAGCGCTCTTCCCAAAGCAAGTATTCCAGGCTTGCATAGGAATTAGAGCTCATAAATCAGCAGAGAAAAAACCCTCTCTTTGGAAATGGCCAACTTGTTAGAAGGGAGTTAAAGGCTACAGACGGTTTTCAATGGAGCCTTGCTGGCTGTCAAGAATGCGCGAGGCAGCGGAGTTGTTTGGGTTGGGAGCACGAGGCGGATTTTTCTCCCCTCTTTTGAGGACAATGAAATGTAACAGCTTTCCTTCCCCTCCAAGCCATGCGAGCGACCCGAGCCGGGAGACAACAGCACAGATACAATCTCTGGAAATCACGAAGTGACTGAAGAATGGCTGAGGAGTTCTGAATAACGACATAAAGTCCTCTGTGTTTGCTTTAGCAAGTAAAGAAAATACTTCCAGCATTTTAGTGTGACTTCTGGGGTCAAGGGGGAATCTCGAGTCCAAATACAACAAACCGGTGTGGGAATTACTGCCAAGAGTCTGATAGTTAGGCTGGGAGCTTGCCTTGAGGCTCAGATGTGAGAATACCGCTCGCGGAAGGCAGGCTGGGTTTGAGGTTTTGCTCTGATCATGGGAACCTGGGATTTGCCGTGTGCCTTTGCTTTTAAAACACTGCCTGTGCCAAGTGCCCCTCAGCAGCCTGTGGGAATGGCAGGTGCCAGTGCTCCATCCTTCTTCAGAGATGGAGGAGAGGGCCCACGAGTCCAGTGTCAGGTCTCCACATCTCCCAGCACAGGAGGCACATCAAGGACACTGAGTCACTATTTCGAAGCCTACAACCAACCTCCCAGAATACATCTTGCCCTTGGGTCTGCTTCAGTACACCTGAAAACGAAGTGCTCCCAAACCGTTAACCACGGCAGCTGGACCTGGTGCAGATGAGTGCATCACCAGCCAGCTCATGACAGCGTCACTGGTTTGGTAAATTCTGTTGGGAAACAGATAATGAACAGAGAGTGATGGGATCAGGGTCACAAAGTGTACTAAAGGCAGAGTCAGGAGCCCAGCTCCTGCGTAGGTGCTGTGGAGATGGAGCTCCATGGAGGATGAGTATTTCTAACTGCTCTGAGTCTCATCTTGCCATTATTGAAGAACCAAAGGCTCTTCTGCTTTCAGCATCTCTGCTGCAAACAGGGTCTTTCAGGTTTCCTCCTGTGTCTGCCATGGTAAGAACAGCAACAACTGCAACGCAGAAATAAGAGGCTCAGTGAAGAAACAAGAAAAAAGGAATTCCTATTTCTGAGCTTCATGACCTTTGATGCATTTTACCCTCAGAACTGTCATCTCTACCTATCCCCCTTAAAGCCTCAGCCTTTGTTTGCCTTGCACTGTTAAGACAGAGCCAGTCTCCCAGTGCCAGAGTCTGAACCAAGCAAAAATCCATAATTCCAGCTTCAAATACACATTCAAGAGACTTTTTTGAGGGGATTTTGCTTTGTTTGCTTAGGTAGCAAATTAATATTTGTGTTGGCACATCCACCAAAGACACACCAAGCCCAGGCCCAATTGCATCTACCCCACCTGTCCTCCTTTACATGGGTGGAACAACCGGGATACCATGAAGAACAGAACTGCAGGTCAGAAGCACACACCATTAATCTGTTATGCTAGCAGTAGCATCGCCACAGTGGGGTTTTGCAGGACCAAATAGATGGGAAAAACCAGACGAGCTTTCAAGGGTACAAAGGCTTCTGCTTTTCTGATATCATCACAGCCTAATAAAAGATATTTACCTCTCTCTTCCAAAAGGCTTTTGCTATTCATGACATTCAGTCAAATGAAATACGGATTACAAGAAATAGCATGTGCATTTTGTCTTATTTTCTTCTGTTACATTACTGTGTATAAAGTGAAGAGAACCCAGGATTCCCACCACATTGCCTGTACCTCTTAGGTGGTTATACTATACAGCTCCATCACGAGGCCATCCGCTCCCAGAGAAAGCCAACATCTGACACACCACATACCATGCACCACGAAACAGCCTCCAAAGGACAGCAGTGGGCAAATGATACCCTGCATCTGTTCAGTTCACATTCATTTCTAGCCACCTAAGGTTTGGCTGAAACAGCTCTTCTAAACCCAAATACATATGTTGGCTTAGAGGCACCCGAGTAAAGTAGCCTAACAAACCAAAGCAATTGGTTTTAATAAGAATCTTGGCTTGTTTAGACAATGCACTGAATCTTCATGTTGGCACCACAGATGTTTTTTTAGGAAAATGTATGCATCTCTGCAGCACTCAGCAACTAAATCCTCTCCTCACTTCATGGAAAGGGTTTCCTGGCTATCCACTTTCTAATGCATTCCAAGTCCCTCGCAGCTGATTGTTGTCTGGGCTGGAAATACTTTTATATGAAGCCCAAGAGCTGGCCCCCATTGCGTGGCATGTGCGGGGTGTGCGGGTCACTGGTGTCCTTTGTGTCTCCTGATGTGCTTGCAAAGGCTGCAGAGGAGTCAGATGCTTCCTGCATCACATTGTACAGATGTGTTTGGAATAGCTACGGAAGCGGCTGTCTCCTGCTACCCGGCCTTATTACAGGCAGTAGCAATGCTCCCAGAGTTCAAAGGCATTTCATGCTCACTGAGCGTTTTTCAGCGAGAAATCTGAGATTAAATAAACTTGAATCCTCTCTGAGGAGAAAGCAGAAGATGGAGGGAGAGGAGCTGGCTCTGCACGGCACAGCGTGCATCTGGGTGTACCTTGGAAAACACCCAGGCGAGGTGCACCTCAAACCCGCGTCTGGCCAGGACGTTCCACTGCTGGGGCCAGGTTTGTGCCTGCTGCAGCGCTGTGGACTTTAATGGAGCTGTGCCAAGGCTGCCAACTGCTCAAATCTGAGTCACCCAAGGTGTTTTCTGGCCTTTGTCCAAACATCTCTGGGCTGATTCCAAAACCCCAAGGGGCTTGCTGAGGATAGGATTTACACTGGATTGACAGCTTTTCTCCCATTTACATCCATAGGAGGTGGTAAACTAGTTTGTCACCAACAGAAGCATTTAGCTTTTAGTGAGTACAAGCAGAAGACCCTGTCTCTGTAGTAAGAGTAACTGCTGGCCTGCTCACCAGCAGAAGACCATGCTCTGTTCTTGTGCTGAAGGATCACATCAGAAGCCATGGACAAAAAGGTGACTGTGAGTGCTGCTCATCCAGGATGAAGACAGCACAAGGAATTGAACCGTTTGATGTTTTCCTCTCCCTGACAACTCTGCCTCTGTGGAAAAAATACTTGAGTCATACAACTGACTAAAGCATCATTCCCGCTGACGAGGGATGTTTGTGCAGCCTCAGCTGGTGGAGCACTGCCCTTAGCAAGCTGGAAATGCCATCCTGGGCACGCTCCACACCCTGAGCCAGGGGTGGGTACGGTGTCCCTCGACAGCAGCTGAACACACACACACACACTGGGATGCTTTGTCCGGGCACCTCTGCAATGCTGAGGTCCAGAGGTGAGCCCATTGCCTGGGAGCAGGACCAAGCCATGTGCTCAGCTGGCTGGTTGGTGCTCATCACCTCCAGCTTGCAAAAGTGTTTGTGCTCCTGAAGATGCAGATACCTACACAGATGTGTCCAAGAGAAGGGGGCATGGAGACCTGCATGCTCTGCATGCTTCAGTGCTTAACCCCCACTGACTTCACTGAGGCAAAGACATATAATACAATTGAGGATATAGGCCTAGTGTGGTTTGGAAAATCCCACTAGATACTATTCCTCATCTTTAGGTGACTAAATACTTCCAAAATCCCATCCCAAATACCCTCAGAGACTTTGGATGGTCTGCACATAAGTCTTTCCTATGCTGCCCAGTTGAAGGTCACTATCATGATGCTGGAAAAACCTTTCAGATTAGGCTTGACCTTGCAAGAGCCATCAAGCTCACAGGTTGAGAATGATGTGGTGGCAATTAGCACATCTCCTCTGCTGTAGACAATACGCTGCAGGTCCAGGACAGATCTAAAAGCCTGAAAGGCAGACATACAAGAGTGTTATGTCCTCTGTCTGAGAGCTGAATCCCAGGGAGGGTGGAAATAGCAATGTAGGACAGCTGTGAGTATGCTTAGTATTAATATCAAATATAATGGTAATTCGAAACAGAGTCTTTTGGTACAGATCTGAACTGCACAAGCCAAGTTATGAAATGATATTAGCATCTGGATCTGAGAAGCAGCTGAGCCTAAGCTGGCCAGCATTTGCCATATGTCTCATCTGCAGGGAATATTTAAATAAGTAAACACAATGAGTTAATAAATACATGAAATAACTTTGCAAGATAAGCACCTCGCTGTGCTAGTGGCATGGCAGATTGTCAGAACAATCGCATCCAGTGGAAAGCCTGAACAGGGGTAAATTCAGATGGCATGATTCTGAGGGGGGGAGTGTTGAGTATTCAATTGACTGAATAGCATCGCCCAGAATGGTGAACGTTTACAGTGATCCTTACCTGCTGGCAGGTGAGAGAATCCTGGTGCCACTGCCAAAGCCTTAACTCATCTTGGAAACGTAAGCTGAAACCTTTCAAAGACCTTCTAGCTACATCCCTATGTAGGCAAAAGGGACTATCGTTTTAACAGCATCAAAGGTATACAAAGTCATGCTGCTTTCCAGTAATGCCCTGATAACACCTAGAGGGTGAAACAAACCTGCTGGTGGTCTAACCTGAACAGGAGGGGGGGGAAAAATGCTAAATGCTGATTCTGGGAAAGAAATTATTCCTTAAAAACAAGCCAGACAGATCCAGTGTCCTCATTTCAGTTTTATTTGTGCATGTACCGAAACGTCTCCAGCGAGGACTTAACCCAGAGAGGATTCCAGGATTTGGCCCAAGAGAAACTTCTGAGGGACCACCAGGGTTCAGGCTTTTCATTAAGAAATCTCTCCCCTTTGAAGAGCAGATCGAGGGCTTGAGCACAAGGTCAATGGCTTCCAGTTGCTTGGCCATATCCACAGGCTTCTAAACGCATCCAACCCCCTGAGCAGTTCCCTCTGACTCTAAATCACATCCCTTTATTGACAGAGAAGGGAGACAATCACTAATTGCATGCCAAAGACATTTTTACCTGGAATTTTTCTGTAAGCTCAGCATCTCCCTGGAAGTTGTCAACAACTCGATTCTAACAGGCTCTGGCAATGCCTCATACTCTCAGTTTTATCAGCTTCAGCTTTTCTGGTTTGGGTGGTACAAAACATTCCTGAATACGGACACTGCTATTAAGAACAGGTGCTCAAAGTGATCACTTGCAGTAAGTTCTAGCAGAGTTCAAAGCCTGAGTTTGGTTTGGCTCTTCCGAGCTAGAACACGCGACATTGCTTTAGGTTGGATCAGGACCTCGCTTCAGTTCTTGCACGGATGGATACAAACAGGACTGAACACCTTGAAGATGTGTAAGCTGAGTCCTCCTGGCTTCATCCTTGCCCACTCTCCTTTGACGGAGGATATGATAAATTGAGTGGTTTGATAGAATCAAACCACATGCATGCAGGTTTCATGGGCTGTCTTTCAAACAGGTGTAAAATCCCTGTTTTACACATAAAGCAGTAATGCTTCTCTCTTTTAAGTCTTCCACCCCATAACAAACAGCAGAAAAGCAAACAGACGTGTATAAAGATCTGATACACAACAGTGGGTCAGATCTGCACAAACTATCAATAGAACTCTTGCATGTAATTTGAGAGCAAAGTTAGATTTTACACAGCCTGGTTGTGATGCTTCATGGATTAAATGGTTGTGATTCTTAGATGATAAATGCTTTAGAATTCTGTCTGAGCGGCAGAAACTGCACAAATAAATCCAGTTGCCATTCCAGCCTTCTTTCCCCGTTTTGCTCCCTCACAGGGAGTTGCACATCTGCCACACAGGGAAGGCAGAAGAGCTCTGCACTGGGGGATTGCACTTCAGTTCACCACACTGTCCCACTTCCAGCTTTTAGGTTCCATGAAGGCTCCATACCCACAACTGACCTCAAGGGTCATTTGGACTTCCACCGCCTGAGTTGAAGGTGCAAAGCACATCGAGTGAGATTCTGTTAGTGATACAGAACTGTATAAAATATATCCTAGTGCATGAAACAGAAGGGTGAAATTGCTTGAACCAACGAGACGGAGCAATCAGCCCAAGAGCACAAACACACAGAAATATGATGGGTATGAAATCATTCGGAGCCAATCAGTAAGCTCCCAACTTCTAAAGCAATTTCATAATTGAGTAATGGGACACAGCAGGGTCTGAACTATTGTGTATTATAATCTGAATGGAATGCTGTGAGAAGGCTGGAGCAATCCGATCGCACCGAGCCCTCGCTCACCAGAAATGCCTTTGACATATTTCCTTAAAGCACAGCAACGAGAGCGGAGTAACTGCTTGTTAATGACACCCTGATGGGTTGTCTGCAGCACTGAAACCGAGATAGCATAGATTGGAAAGCATGTGCCTCTCCTTGGCTGGAGTTAACACAGCAGCCCCCACAGACTGCCCACCCACTTCAACCTTAATCGCCAGCGTGCCTGTACAATCACCGGTTTCACTTCACTACATATTTCCTCCCCCAGAACTTAGCTTATAAAACAAGAGGCACTAACAATCCGAGATGATACTATGCCAGCCTTCTGTCGTGGCGTAGTGCTCTTGCTCCGTGCTGGCTGACCCACGGCTATCTGCACAGCTAGGTAGGCTGGGCTCTTTCCTATTTTTCAGTCTCTCCTTGGGTATGCACACATTAACTCCAGGAAGAAAATGCCACCTCTTTCTGTTTTTAAAGGGATCGCCCATTCTGCCTTCCTTTCACCCCGTTTCTTTCCAGACAAGCCTGGAAGGGAATGAAAGCTGGACTCTGGAAGTGTTTGACAGTGATACAGCATGGATGGGTTTGGATCTGGGCTCCCAGGATGTGCTGTGGGAGGGGGGCAAACCCTCTGAATGCCGAGGTGAAGGCTGGAACGTGTCCGTTGTGTTAGAATCTGTATCATATCTGTGGTCTGCTGTGGAAAAGGCTATTACAAGGCAACAGACCTTGTCCTGGCTCCTGTGCTCCAGGCCAGATGGAGCCACTCTGTGGAGAGGGTGGAGCTTTCTGGAGAACAAGGGGCAAACTCTGCTGGAGAAGGCTGCGGTGACAAGGGTGGGTGCAGCAGCAAGGGAGCAAACCGGGAACAAACCTGCAAGAAGCAGGAAGCCTGCTTGTGGTGGGGACCAGACCCACAACCAGCCTCAGGGGTGATGGAAAGACCGGGAACCAGGAGGGACTTGCGCAACCCATCGAACAACCCATTGAACCTTCTTGGGGGTCAAGACATCCTCCCTCAGAGATCAGTTTGATTTTACAGTGCTTACACTCTTTCAAGAAGCAGCTTTGAACACACCTGCTCTCATTCAGCAGTTCCATGCTCTAAGAAGACATCGGTTTGGAAATCAGGAATCTCCTGGTGTCCTTGTCATGACAAGGTCCTGGCCAGCTCAGGCTGGATGAGAGCAGTCTCAGCACCCCTGTGCTCTCAGAAATGGGTGCTCATGTATCAGATCGTGATCTGCTGTCAGAAGGCAACATCCATAAAACCAGTAAGTGCTGCAGGCAAGACGGGCTTGAACTGGATGATCTTTGAGGTCCCTTCCAACCCAAACCATTCTAGGATTCTACGATTGTTCATGCATCCAAAAAAAAGTCTTATCTGCTACCATAAATCTATCACACGTCTTCCAAATACGAAGCTCCCAAGACAAATCCTGCTGTCATGTGATAGTCTGAATGCATGACAGGTGAGGAAATCACAAAGTCAGGTGCTATTCTACCTCTGTTGCCTTCCTACCAGTCAGGCTGTATGCACTATGTGGATGTATGTGGCAGCTCCTCAGGTTGAGTTCAGCCTGGGCTGAGTTTGCACTTGAGACAAAGCAGCACATCATGATGAACCCAAAACCAGGGCACGCATTTTTCTGACTGACAGCCTTAAGTGTTCAATGATTGTTTTTCTTTTTAGCTCTTCCAGTATATACTTTCATTAGTTTAATAGGAATTACTGGAAGCGAGGCAGTTGTGGACTGCAGCAGTTTTGTTTCATCTTGTCCTGGAGCGGACGACAGAACAATGTGGACTTTCAGTTAAGATCCATGTGCCACGGGTGTACATGAGATCCCTTTTGAGGAGATTAAACATTGGGTTGAACCAGCAGTTGCTCAGAACTGATGTTCTCATTTGGCAGAGGCCCGTCCAGCAGAAGACACGAGTGCATGCTCCAGTACGTCTGTTCCAGTGAGCGACTCTTCTTGCCATCTTCCTCCTACTTTTGCATCTTGCAGCTGCTTGAAATTTAGGGGCTGATTGAGCAGACCTGACTTTGGCTCCTCTGAAGCATTCCGGCTTGTCAGTCTCTGCAATGGCTGCTGCAAGAAGCCTTGATAACAACTTGGGTCGCATCCACTCTTAGAAGCCAGCGCCTAATGCTAGGCCATCTGGACACCCACAAAGTGCCAAACACTGTCGTTCTCATTTAGTCCCACTTCCTGCTCAAGTCAAATGGTATTTTGATGAGTGACTGCTAAAACGCTCAGGGTTTGACCCGCGCGTGTTTGCCTCGCTGCCTCAGGCCCTCTCCAGCAGTGACGATGGTCCGCTCATCAGCTGGTGACTCAGTTTGCAATGGAGCCAGCTGAAAATCTTTCAACAGAGCAGTTTCTCATCCAGTAAAGTCTATTCAAAAAAATCAAAATATTTCTCGGCAGTTTGTCAATTTCAATGAGATTTTACAACGGGAGAATGTCAAAACATGGGGTTTCATCACTGCTGCAGTGCTGCTTTTCAACGGCACTGACGTGCTTCATTTCATTATGGTTCTTTTTGCTTCCACTGCTGCACAGAGTTGAATATTGACTCAAACCTTATGCACATTTTATGTTTTGCACTGCCTAAAGGCCTTAGTTTTTCCATTTTTGTGCAATAGGAAAACAGAAACAAAACCAATGCCATTGAAATGAGGCTTTCTTTTCTGAATAGTTTCTAAATTAACATCCCACAGGAAACTTCCAAATTTCACCTTTTCATCTTGATTCATAGCAGAAAGACACGGGGAGTGTCAGAGCTTCCCCTGAAGTGGAAATTCCACCTTCAAGACCAGCTCTTGTTACCACTCAGGCCTCAGCCAGCTGAAACCCTTGGCTCTGTGCAAAGGTCCAAGGTAGATTTGATACACAAGCCTAGCAACAGCTGGAGAACACAACTGGCAAATGAGCCCTTTGTGAAACTCAGTGACTCATCATGGCCTTGATGCAGCCTGCCCTCCTTGCAAACAAAATGCACCACAGCAACAGAAATAATACCTTAAATCAAATCAGATGCAGCTTGAAATATCTATTTACTGTTCTTCTGGGAAGATGAACTGGAGTGGAATAAATCCTCAGAGTTATTTTACTCCTAAGATGGGAGGGGAAAAAACCATAAATATCTGAATATAGTTTAACCAAAAATGAGGTAGGTAGATACAGGAATGGGAAGAAATTCAGACCTCCAAAGTAATAATACCATGTGTCAGTGGATAAACAGCCTCCCACAGGCTTTGGTTGAAGAGCTGGAACCCAGACCAGATCGCACCACAAGCAGAGGAAACCCTTCCTGGAATGAGTCCCATCACAAGTGCTTGTGAAACACAAGACCATTGTGTGCAGAGAGGCATATCTGGGTGAGATTCAGCCCGTCCCTCCTCCTCCAGAGGAGCACTCCTCTGGACAGAGATGCTCTTTCCTTCCTGAAGGTACCTTCTTGACTGCCGGAACTCATCTACATTTGCTCAAGGTTGTTGGTTTTGGATGATGTAACTGCTTCCTGTGTATTTGATGATCACCTGATGGTGCAGTAAAGGAGAGGGCTGGTGGTCATATAGGCTGGAGCAACATGAAGTGAAAGTCATCCGCAGAAAGACAGAGGAAGCACGAGTTGGCAGGATCTAATCCTGCCAACATTCAAACCGATGTTGGCTAATCAACCACCATTTTCTCCTTTGCTTTCCTTTGCTGTCCTTACAGGTTCCACATTTCGCTGGAAAAGCCATCCCAGAAATCCAGCAGTAGCCAGGGAAGTGTTTGCCTTAAAAGAATTCCCAAACTTTGCTCTTGTCCTAAAGGTTAGGGCTGTTTCTGAGACCACCTCTAAGATGACTTCACCTCCACAAGGCAAAAAAAGTGTGGTGTTGTAGTTCTAGGAGGTGAAGAACCTTGCCCACCATTGGCAAGAGAATTTAGAAGATCAGGTAAATCCAGGTTGTTCCTCTTTCCTCAGCTTTTGCTCCTACAGCCACCAGTGTTCAGTTGTACCTAAGCTGCAACCTTTGGATCACACTCAAGAAGAATATGTCTAGTCTGTGTTCTTCTGTCCACCCTCCTAAGGGCCCTGCAGTCTTTTCCATTTGACATCCCACTGGAGAGGAGTGCAGTTGTGAAATGACCACATTCCCATCACAAGAGCAGGGGCACCAAGCTTGTCAGCCCACAGATGCCCACCCCCAGCCAAAGGGTTACAAACTACAAGGTTAGATCATAAGTAAAACAGGGTGGGAACTTCCTTGAAGAGCTGGGAAGGCTCTGAGGGCCATTTCAGTGCAAACAAACAAAGAGGAATACATTTCAAATGTGACCGGTGCGAAACCCCAAACCTTTGAGGCTGGCTACTCTCAAGCAGAGCCCTGAGGACCAGAGGTGTCCCCTGAAGCACTGTGATTACACTGCACTGACCACGTACAAGTAGGGAGCAAAGAGACAGAGCCAGGCTGCGGTTCCCCAGCTGCACAGCGCTGGCCTGGGCGATGAAATAAGGCCCAGACAGGAAGCAGTTTTCCTCAACAGTAAGCTGCTATTTTTACCCATCTTGTTCCTCTGACCAGACGCTAGAAGTCTCTGGTTAGAGGACCAAGATGGGTAAAAGTACCAGATGGAGCCTCTGCTCTGCTCCAAGTCACCAACCTCTGGAGCTGTCCTCTTGTGGGGCTGAGCAAGCAGTGCTCCTGGGTCCCCACTCTATCAACACCCCTCTGACCATCAGCTTTGCCTCCACAGGTCAGACCACTCAAACCAAAAACCCCAGTGGTCATATCTACCCTCTGTGAGAGGAGCAAGATGGGTTGTGAATGATCTCCGGTGGGTCAAGTAGCTCATGGTGAGCACAAGAGCCTGCAATGGGGCAGCTGGAGGTGGGATGGAGCCTGCTGCATCACCTCACCGGCTGCTGACTCTGCTGCTGCACCACCCAACACACAGCGTTAGCCTCAAGGAATTACAGAGGAGGGGCTGCAGGGCATGGATGTGTCCGGTGCTTTGCTGTCAATCACAGCTGCTATGCGAGTGTCTCATGTTGCTGTTTCTACACGGAGGAATGGTTTCCTATGGCTTCCTGCACTCCCCTGCTCCTGGGGTCCCAGCCGTGTGGCTGCAGCTGGGATGCCAGTGGAGGCAGGACCCATCTCCCACTTCATGCAAGGTGACAGCCCTGTTTACGCCCCGTTTCTTCCCCTCCCCAGCCCCCAGCAGCAATGTGGGCTGAGGGAGTGGCAGCACTTCCCAAATCCCAGAGCAATAGATCTGGAGTGAAGTCACAAATAACTGCAGCTTCACGGGAACAGGCTGGGAACAGAGCTACAAGAGGGGAACATGCTGTTTATGCCAGAACCACTTGACATCTCCTAACACCAAAACGCAAGGTGTGCCGAATGCCTTCTTGTCCCCTTATTTCAGTGCCTGGGTGTGGGAAATCAGCTGGAATAAGGTGGAGCGAGACAGGCAGGGTTCGCAGCTCTGGCAAAGAGTCCTGCGGAGGGATGGTCAGTGGAGGCTCTCGTGCACAGCTGAGGCAGCTCACTGAGGATCCGTGCCATCCTCCTCCCCGCTATCCCACATGACGTGTGTTATTTCAGCTCTCTGCAGCCTGGCTTGCTCTATCTGCACACGCGGTGACCAGAACATCCCATCACACTGCCCTGACACGGCCCCTGTCCATTGTAAGCAGATGTTGATACGCGAAAGCGCTCTGATCTCAAACACTCTTGCCAGAGCATCGGTCCCACCTTTGTCTGCCCCGCTCACCGCGGGCCCTGCGATGCTGCACACTGCACAGACAACTGGGAGGCTAAGGCTAGACTTAATGAAAACATAGAAATTAACATATGCCTCCTAGGGGGGTTGTTAGCCTTAGCTCATTAGTGCCTTTAAAGCATACCCAGTGCTCCAAGTTATTTGTTTGTTTGTATTTTTGCAGCTGTCCTTAGTTCTCTTAGGTCAAGTGGAGGTGTGAGGTCCAAAATAGCATGGGGATGGCTGAGCTTATGTTTCCAGCCCTGAAAAAACAATGAAGTGCTAATAAAAAACAACAACAACAACAACAAAAAAGCCTTGTGAGAAAGATTTCCCTCCAAAGCCCTTCACAAACAGCACACACAGGAGCGTGGAAGTGCAGGAGCCTTTGCTCCCCAGGGAGTGGAGCTGCTGCCGGCTACTTTGGGAGGAGAAGTGGAATCTCGGTGGCCCGGGAGCAAGTTTTGGACACGGATCCCAGACCAAGAGAATTCACTGGATCTTTGCTCCTGATCAGCTGACACTGGGCCAGAGGAAGCCATCCATCCAACGCGGCTGAGAACCAGTTCTGCCTGCACAAGTTCCCCACAGTTCCATGGGAGCATCCCCAGGTCCTGCAGCATGTGTGCCCCTCTGGAGCAGAGGCACTATAGCCCAAGCTCGGTTTTGGCACATAACACAGCAAGGGGGTGCGTGCTCTCAACACATGGGAACCACGCTCAGGCAGCTCTTTCCCAAGAGACCTGCTTTTCCCCCATCACCTTGTCTTCAAAAAGTAAGTCCTCGAAGCAGGCACAATCCTGTTTTAAGGTGTTACTCCTTTTTCCAGCTGAGCACAGAACTACAGGTGTGGAAGTGCATGTAAAGGCATAATAAAGGATTATTAAAGGCCTCAGAAAGAGATGTAGAACTGTCACTGTTGCAACTCCTGCACACCCCTAAGCAGTCCCAGAAGGTGAAAACCTCTGATCTCTTCTCCAGCTGGTGATGTTACAGTGGACCTGCACACCTCAGCATCCCGAGATCGACAAACATCAAACCAGAGAAGATCCACATTCCTGGAGGGAGCAGGGCCAGTTCTCCGAGGGGCTTAGTCTTGTTTGGCCAGGTGACTGCAGGGCACTGTTTTGGGATATGCTGGATGAGAAGTAGGGAAGCATTGACCCCAAGAGGACCAGGCAGCATCAAAATGCTGTGCTAATTGCACAGGCTCTGTGACACATTCACTGCTAGAGGATATAAAATCAGACTGCTAATGCAACGCCTGCAAACCAACAGAAAGGTTACTTGAGGACCTCTCCTCTTGCTTTGGTGAGCTCCATCATGGATGTGCCGTCATTCTTTAGCAAAGAAACCCCACTAAAAATAAGTGATCTCTTGGCTCGCGATGGATTCCCCATTCCTGGGTATAAACATTGCTGGGAGGTGATGGAAGAACAAACTGTCAAGCAACACTCCAATGGAAACTTTATCCCTGAAGATTACCCTGAGCACAGCAGGAATACCGCTCAGTATCCTGCCTTTGAGAAGAGGTCAGGAAGAGTCTTCCCACAAGATCTTGCTCTTTCTAAGACAGTCGTTAAATGCAACCATCTTTGCCAGAGAGATTAAAAAATGCATCTTTAGAGCCTCAGAGGTGAAAGACAGCCTTTCCAGAGATGTTTTAGTGCAGTATCCAGTCATGGGGTGACATTTTGAGGAGCACTAAGGCTCCAAGGACTGTCCTTTCAGTTTTAGAGCCTCTTAAGCAATCCTCCTCCTTCCTCAGGCACTCCTGTCCTCAGTTCCACCTAATTCCCATTAGGGTTTACTCTCCAAAGTCATTAACGGTGGCCCCAGCCTGAGCAAAGCCACCAGCACTTTCTTTTTCTTTGGTGGACCCAGAACCCCGCCAGACAGACTTAGGATGGGGTAAGAAGAGGTTCACTACCAAGCACAAGACATGCCATGTGGCTACAGGAGGAGATGAAGGAAACCTCAGCTGAGGTGGGTTGGGTTCTGCCTCTGTGTCTGGCTGTGGAGTCCCCTTCCAACATGCGGGACAGAAGTTGGAGGCAGGCTTATCTCATGCCAGTCAAACTCAAGCCCATTCCAGGAGTTTTGTTGTTTTGTTCCTTCTTCAAGGGAATGAGCTCAGATGAAACTAAAGCAGGTGCTAATTAAAACCAGGTCTATTCTTCAAACTGGGCTTTTAATTACTGTAAGTATATGTCAAGGAAAGTTGCAAAGGGAAAGAAAAATAGTAATTTCTTGTGCTACCTGCCATTTTCACTTGATTACCATCACACTTTTCTGTAGAGCAAACACATCAGTCCTTCATAACAAACTCCTCTCTTGGGGCCTAGTGTGAATTGAGAGCTGTGAGGCCCTGCCATGGGTTCCAAAACTAGCAGCATAATGTCTGTAACAGACATGCTACCTAATTAAATTGTTAGGGAACAGGCTTTTATATCTTTAACACCTAATTTACTATTGTTTCTTTGAAAGTGTTTGGCTTCCCTGTGGTTTTTTGGGCCTCCCTTCTCAGTTTTATGATGGCTTTTAAGTTTTTTGTGTGTGTTTCAACTAAATAGCCATTTTGGAGGTTTTGTTAGGGTCCCGGCTCAAGTTGGACCCAGGGAAACAGGGGCTTGTTTTACTGTTGTTCATGCTGGGCGAGTTACCACTACCGTGCTAATTATGTAATTACCCCATTTTCATAGCTATTGTGTACTGCTTTATTGCTAACAAATCTTATTTCCTCTTTCTTTGCTCACTGATAGAAGGGTAAAAGCATAAGGACACACACAAACATTATACTGCTCTATAAACCGCAATACAAGCTTTGCAAGAGTTAGCAGGGCTCTAACCATAAACAAGCATCTTCAGGGCAGCACTGGGCTTATCCAAACCTACATGACAGTAATGATTGTATTATTTTTGCTTACAGGGAAGACACAAAATTGGATTCATTTCTCAAAGTGTTGTGCTGCAATGGCCATTCATCTCAATGTGAGTTTATATGGTGCTCACTGCAGAAAGCACAGATTATACCCAGGATGTTTAGACTGTGGTGTACCAGAAATGAGTAATGAACACGTTAATCGATTACTTCCTCCCTGATATTTGAAGCAAAATGAAATATATGACCCTGGAGAGATGGGGGAATTTATGTTCCAAAACAGTGCTGAATTCTGCATCGTCATTTGGAGTCCATGGCTGAGAGGACATGGTAGGATACCGTCCAACACACTGAGGGTATCAAAATGCAGTTGGGCAGGATGAAAAGGGGAAATGCTATCAAATTCCTAGGAGGTATCTGAGTGCCACTGAAATCAGCAAATTTGAAGAACTATGCTTAAGGTAGAAAAAGATTGAAAGCATTGCCCAAGGGTACGGAGATGAGAACAGAATCCAGCACTTGCTGTCCATAACAGCATCTGTGCCTAGCAGATTGAATCTAAGCTTGCAGGCTAAAACAACTGGGACAAGAGCTGGAAACAGCTGCTGAAATTATACCAGAGGTCAGCACAGCCCAGGGAAGAGTTAAATGTCCTCAAAGAAGTTGTGGGTATTTAGGGGAATGAGCTGCATGGTGGTGGAAGGGGGCATGGAGAGCTCCAGGGGCTTTCCCTCTGGGAGAGGAGGCTTTCATGGCAGACTCCAGCTCAGGCAGAAATCCCACATCCTGAGCCCATTTCCTGCAGTAAGAGCAAGGAACACATCTGGGGGGAGCTAAAAGGTCCAGAGGACTATAACTTCAAATAAAGGATGCTGCTGTGTTCCTAAGGTGGTACCAAGATGAAGTAAAAGGCATGGCATGGCATGGCATGCCTTTGACTAGCCTTTGCCTCACCAGATCTGGTCCAGGGCAGCTGACGAGCCAAAG
>JAVHNF010061976.1:25216-43320 GCA_034783455.1 Micropsitta finschii
AGCTAGGAAAACACTGTAAGAAAATGGGAAACAGAGAGAAGGCAGGCAGGGATGACACATAGGGCTGAGGATGGGAACAGAGAGAAGGACATTCTGCAGGGAGGAATTTCACTCCTATCTTGGTTTCTAAATGCTAAACTCTGCCATTATCTTCTGTATTTATAAATACATACATGTACTGCTGTGGTGATTGCTTAAGATTTAAAGAAGTCTATCCCATATGAAATTCCATCGTTACATTTACACCTTCTTATTTTCCCCTGTCCTTGTTTTTCCCCACAGCCTGCTCCAGATCTCATGCCCCAGTTCATCTGATGGGGATCTAGTCTGCAGGCAGGTAAAACACACTTTGAATCCAGCTTGTCTTTCCCCTGCATGCTGCTGGTGTTGAGCACCATAAACCATTGCACCTGCTCATCTCTACTGACCCTGGTGGGCCCCAGAGCACCCAGCCCACCCTGCACACCAGGAGCATCTCTGCACACAGCAGCAGGCTCTGCTGCTTCACATTCCTCCTTAAATCCGTCCTTTGCCAGCATATCTACCAAAGAATTGACAGCAAAAAAAAAACTGCATTAGGCTGCTGGTGTGCTAAGACCACTGTCTATCATAGTGAGCTATATTGGCTCATCGTTTCCCTGCGCTCGATCTCTGTCTGCACCCATCTGCTGCCTTTCCTCCCCTTCTCGGGTTTGGAGTGCTCGTGCTGCACGTAGCCTAGGTCAAGGACAAAAGCGCTGGGATGCTGTGGTGGTACCAGTAAAGACAGAGGTGCATACATGTGTGTATGTTCATGTCTATGTGCATGTACGTGTATGCATACATGTGTATGTGTTTCTATTTCTTTCTACTCATCTCTATTCCTATTATTTCTACGCAGTGGGGTCCACCCTTTGCCCATCAGTACCTTGTTGCTCCTGGCTAGGTGAGAAAAAAGCCCCACCAAAACGAGCCTGTCAGAATACAGGACTTCACTGAAATACAAACATCTGCAGAACAGGCTCTGTTTGAGCAGCTTCTTCCAGCAGGCAAATCAAAGTGTTTCATTTCATGCTGGACCAAGAGACATTTCCAGCTATCCCAGCAGCTCTGGGGACACAATGAGTAATGCCAGCGTGACCTGACACAGCACAGGATAACGGCATTCATCTAAGCTCTGGTCAGAAGTCTCAATATTCTGGATTTCACTATGTGTACCTACCAGCATCTTTTTCAGCATGGAGACAGCAGCTCACCATCCAACCCCTCCTGCCATCCCAGGGCAGGCCGTGTACCAAGGGCTTGACTCTGCCCTCCTGCACTGGCTTTTCACCCCAGAGCATCTTTTACTCCCTCAATAACTGTATGGGTTTAGGACTATCCTGGCTTGCCCCTCTGACCAGCACCAGAGCATGTCAGGAACAGTCCACTATCATTTAATGGCTTTATGAGCTAAAACCCACAGTGACAGCCTATTAATATGTTTTCATTAATGATCAGATCCCATTCATGCTGGTAAAAATTCAGGACTACATTAATTTTTAACAGTGCCAGGCTAGCAGAGCAGAAGCTGATCCCCTCCATCTCCATTTCTGATACCCAGCTCGTGTCGCAGCCACTTACTTGCTCCTAGGGCACATTGGTGAGTTTTCAGAAGGGCTGGAGTCTTTTACTCCTGGCCTGCTTTCTTCATCCAGCCCAAAACAGGTTAGGAATTACTGGAAGCCACCCTTTGAACACCCAAAAGGGAAGAGCTGGTGCATGGAGCCCAAGATCACAGTGTTCCAAACTTTTCGGCCACAAGCATCACCTCCCTCTGATTCCTGCTTTGCTGCTCAGGAATCCTGTAGCCTCATCACTCCATTTGTTCTGCAGGGAACCACTGGCATGACCTAGCTGACAGCCATGCCAGGAAGGGGCAAAGCCTCAGCTGGCATTACACAACCCACATTACAGTTATTTACCCACAAGCACCTATTCCAAACTGATGACCACACATTACCTCTATCTTGCAGTCACTGGTCCATACCTTGGGTGCTCCATCCAGGCATGACCCTGCAGGCTAGCCCAGAAGAGCAGCTTTCCACCACCTACTGCTATAACACCATCAGCTGCAATCTACCTACAACCTCTGCCTTTCGGACCCCTTTTAATTTCTGAGCCAGGCTTTTAGGATGCCCCTCAGCAGGGTCAGAACCTGATCAATTAATCACAGCCTGTATTGCCAACAGCTGTAGGGATGTTGGGTCTCTGAGCTGAGTTGCCACACGCAAAGCACCACTCCCCTTGCCCCGTGTCACAAATGATTTCCACCTGCTTCTGCCTCCCACCCGCACATGCTGCCCTGAAAGAGTTAAGAAGAATTTACAGTATTTTTAACTTCTATTACTCACTTGTATTGAATTATTCTTGGATCAGATATTAAATGGAGATTTTCCATGTAATATCTGTCACAGATGGAAAAAAACCCATCATCTATGGTGAGTGTAATCCATTCATTGGTCTACAGATCCAGCCCTCTCCAGGGACTGTCAGATATAAACACGATGTCCCTGTTTGCCGGATTTTTGCATTTGGATTGCTGAGCTAGCTGAAAAAATGTGTGAAATCACATGTAAGCCGACAGCTCCCTATTGACTCGGCATACGAACAAGCTCCCATGTGTTATTTATTCCAGGCAAGCCCACGGACTGTGTCGTGCACATGAAATGCAAGCTTGCTCTGAAATTCAAGGGGATGATAATCAATAATGCTTTGTTTGTAACGGAGCTTCCCTCCACAAAGCCTGCAGCAGTGTTGGGGCCGGGGGCATGCAGGGGAGGAAGGTGGTGCTGGGGGGATGCGCAGACCCTCACTCAAAAGGCAGAGCTGGAACCAGTCTTTTGCTTTCCAGTCCAGCAAACGCTAGGGACAAGCTCCCTGAGCTCCCTGCTGATGAGGCACCTTTGGCATCTCTCAGACAAGCTAAATACATGGATTTCTGTCTGTTTATTTGATTGGTTTTTAAGGAAACAGTCTCTGCTAGAGCAGCTTTCCATTTACTCGCTATGATGTACTGCAGCAGTTAAAAACTACTTGCTCTTTTGGGAGTTCCCAGGAGGAATTAAGGATATCGGTATGCCCAAAGCAAGGGTATGGCAAAACAGGAAGAGCCAAGCCTATTTCCACCCAAGCCTTGCTTTTACTCCTGGACACGGCGGCATCCTCTTCCCAGGCTGGTCACACCGTGTCCCTGTGGATCACCCGGCTCTCTCCGAAGCGATGCTCCATGCTGCCGCGCTGCATGGCACGGCTCCAGGACAGCATCGCCCTCACCACACAGCTACCGGCTTGGGGGATAATTAGTATCTCCCCCATCTGCTAGATTAGCTCGGGGAGGGGAGGCAGGGGAGCGCTGCCAGGGTGCACTTAACTCTTCCATCCTCAGGCGTTTCTCTGCTGCTCCCCCTTTGCAGGCTCTGCTGCATCCTGGCTGGACCCTGCACACCGAGAAGGCCTGGAGAAGGTGGCCAAATCCTGCTCAGGGATGGGGCTGCTCCCACCTGCGCTGCTGAAGGATCCATCCTGCTCCCATGGGGGCCACCACCAAATCCCTGTCTGTGGCAAAATACCGACTGTTGTGCCCACCGCTGGATGAGCAGATTGGGGTTCCTCAGCTGGAAACCATCCCGTCAGCCCCAGGCAGGCTGGGAGGCACCGTGCCCCGGCAGCATCCTCTGGGCACTGCTTTAAAGGGGGCACTCATGTTTGGGAGACAAGGGAGGATGAGGACAACTGCAGCCCAAATGTAGATGCAGGATTAATGCTGCTCTCGGCAGCAGACTCCTTTCCTGCATTAAAGTCAACACATCACCCAACACTTACTTCACACCCTCCCTGGGGTGGCCGGAGAGTTCCCTTTATAAGGTTAATACCTTCTCCTCCCCCAGCCCCCCTGAAGAAACAGGATATTTCCTAGCTAATTTGTATGTGTCTAATTTTCATATCAACAAAACCAAAGTCATGATTCGGGGCTTTTTTCGGTTTGCTTGATTTCTCCCCACATTCCCACCCCTACTTGAGTCCATTTCCACTCCTCTGCTCCTTTCCCAGATTCCAGTATCCACAGGTTTCTGGGTTAACAACAAAATAACACAGGCTGGAACCTGTTCAGATGATTTTCTCTTTTTCTTCCTTAATTATTTTTATTTTCTTGCTTGGAAAACCTTTTCCCCTCTCTTTCACCCTCCCCGCCGGGGAGTTCAAAGGGACATGTTCGCAAACACGGGCAGTGCTCTCCACACCCACACTTGCCACCTTGAGGGAGGGAGCGGCACGAAAACTCGCTGGTGAACATTTGTGCAAATATTCATTTGGCATCTGCTAATGTCAAGTCTGGCTGGATTGGGGCTGGGAGCTGGGGAAAAGCAGGAATGGGGCGGGCAGACAGCAAAAGCCGAACTACTTCGTTATGCAAACAGGAGCCTCCCGCAGCAGCCCTTGCTGCACAGAGAAGGGGCTCTCGTGCCGCATCATTTCTTTCCTGCTTTGTCCTACCCTTTGGTCATGATGACTTTTCTCATGCAAGGACCCTGGTGTGCTAAATGCTAAGCCCAGAAAAGCTTAGTCTCAATAAACCCCAGCCCAAAGCTTTGCAGCCGTGCACAAGCAGCAGTGGCACCTGAATGGGGACCGTTCTCTCCCCTGTCCTTGTGTCTGTTTTACTGCTGGTTTTGTCACATAACTCTGCAAAGTGTCGCAGGACCGAGCCCCTGTGAGACAACCCGTGGTACATGAGCCTTTGGTCCTGCCAGCTGCCCGCCTATAGCAGACAACACACGCAGCCACTGGCCTGTGCTCACAGAGCAGGTAGCAATAGAGGACTTGCTGAGCATAAGCAAACCAGCCAAATAACTGCAAATAACCCTGGCATTAATGGGGCAGCCACGGCTGTCACATGCCCCATTAATAAAACATCCTCAAGTGATAACAGACCCAGGCCAGGATACAGGGTGCAGCCTAATAGGATGGAGTCAGTTCCCACTCCTTTACCTGGTGGCAAACCTTCCCTGGGCATCAATGGGACCTTGTATGACATGGTTGACCTCCCATGCCTACAGAAGGGTTTTCACTGCAGAAACTTTATCCCTTTCATGTAAATTCAACAGCTCTGGTGCAGCAGCTGATGGCCCACACGATCTATAATTCACAAGTAAATTAAATACGACCAGTATTGCTTTCAGTGATGTCTGCAGCGCTGAACACGTGGTGTAGAGGGCCCTGGGAAGGGGGTCACAGCACACCCTGCTCTGGGGCTTCAGACACAGGCTGGTCTGATGGCATCAGCTGGATTGGCCGTGTCAACATAGCCCTGATTCATTCCAAAGCTCAGCTCCTCACTTGTGCCCTGCTCTGGATGCGTGCTGCCTTGCCAGGGGTGATGCAATGTTGGGGGCAGCAGGAGAGGTCCTGGCACCACACTGCTAACCATGGGAAAATTCAGCATTTCCATTTCAAAACTTACAAACTGAACAACCTATGCTAGAACTGGCTGGAAATTTCCACACATTTACAGATAAGCAAAATCTTTGCTCTAAAGAAAACCTGCATTTTTTGTCAAAAGTAGAAAAACTGGGAGCTGAAGTGCATTCTTTTCACATTTCAGTATTTCTAGACTTTGTTTCTAGGCTGCAAAAATGCAAAGAAGTTTCCAAGAGGAAAAAAAAAACCACCTCTGGTTAAAAAAAATTCAAAACTTAATCCTTCAGCTGTACTTTTCAATGCAAAAAGGACAGAATTCCCAGTCATATTTCACCGGACCCCTAGCTGATACCTGATTTAATGTTTAGTCATCCCAGCCCAATCCCATGTTCAGCTCTGGCTGAGTTGGGTGCCAGCACCAGGGTGTCACTACCTTGGGCTGGTCACTGGGTGCACATGGTGTCAGGGGCTGCTCCGGGGCATTGGCTGCCTTGTCTCCTATCCTTGTCCAGGGTCATGCCATGGTCACCAGCAGAATGGGTGCCAACTCATCCCATTATCAATCCCAGTGCTCCCCACTGGCATCCCTCTCCACCTGAGAGCTTCCACCCAAAGCAGTAGGGTCTTGGATTCCTGATTTTGACTGGAATCATTGGGGAGATGAATCTGAATTCCTTCTCATCAGCGCAAACACTTCTTTATAATTGGAAACGATTCCCACCAGAAACGTGTAGCTGGTCATAATTTAAATGTTTCTTCTAACTCAGGAAATTTCCAGGAAGGTCGAACAGCAAACACAATAATGTGCCCACGAGTTACAAACCAGCCCTCCTGTTGGTTTAATTCATTTGCCCAGAAAAGTAATTAATGCAAAACTGATGGTGGTTTTTTGTTTGTTCCCTAAAACAATGTTATCAGTACATGCCCTCAGTGCATTTTTACTGCAATTATAGAGGTTTTCCTGGCTGGAAAGTGAGTCAGCTTAACTTTTTTCTTTTAAACTAATGACCATTTAATGTCAGATAAAAGGTTTAGAGGAAAGGATTAAGTACCACTTTCAACAGAGATAGTGGGAGATAACTGACTCAATTTACCCCTGACATAGGTGCAGGGCACCCACACACATGTGAGATTAAATACAGCAGAGCCAGAACGAGGAACCCCACTGGAGACCCAGCCTTCTGCCCATGCAGGTGGGTGCTCACATTTGCCCCTCCATCACCCCAGCACATAAGACTCAACATCTTTAACAGGTATCCCTGTGCCCTGCGGGAAGACGCAGCTATTCCTGGTCTGGAACTAGTAACACCCTTCAAACAGCAGAGGAGAACTTGCAGGACAGATGTGAAGCCAAAAATAAAACCCCAGAAAGCAGATAATGGAATGAAATCCTCCAGGTCAGGTACTTGCTAGCAGACACAGGCACAGCCCTCCCTTGTTTCTCCACCTCCAGCCACATTTTCACTTGCACCCACCACCGCTCCTCTGGAAGCTTCCAGACCAAATAACTTTTGCTAATCTTTCATCTCTGCGTGCTCCTTTGATCCGTTTTCCTTTCCTCCATCGCTGCCATTTTCAAGAACTTTGGGACAGTTTCTCCTGGAGCGCTGTGTTTTGCCATTCGCCTGCACAGGTGACCCTGTGCACAGGACAGGTTCCTGCAGCAGGGCTGCTCTGGATGCCAATTTTCCTCTCTGCTTCCCTGGAGCTTTCTCCGCATCCCAGGGGACAGCATGGCCCTTTTTGCTCTGGCTGTGAAAAGCCAGGAAAGGCTTTGATTGCCGTTCTGGTGTACAAAGTACTTGGCTTGGGTGGAGAGGTATTTAATGAAGCACATACTGTAAAGACATGCACCCCATCATAAATTCCTGCTCCCAGCTCCCTTGCAATGTGGCACTATACAGAAGCCACCTAATAAATGTTTGTGTCATTAATTCCACCTAAAGGCAGGGGTTTGGTTTATTCCCCAAGTCAGTCACTTTTCGAAGGTTATCCCCTTGCCTCCCGAGATGGCTGTGAGCTGGTATCATCTGGCTTGTCCCATGCGTATGAAAAGCGATGCCTTGGGGAGTGAAAAGGCTTCTCCAGGACTTGTGGCTGAGCTGGTGACAGTTGGGTCAGTCCCACCACCCGAGTGGAGCTGCTGTCTGCTTGGAGAAGCCACCTGCAAAGATGAGGGTCTGTTTTCATTGTCTTCTTGAGCACGACATGATCTCAGTTCACACCTTGAAGAAGTACGAAGCAAGCATCCAGCCCTGAATCACTTGGCTGCTGCAGCAGATCGTAGATTAGAACACCTTGGGTCTGGTTCAGACCACCTACCGCGATGTCTGACAGCAGCACCCCACTGCTGAGCTGGCCAGGACAAACCTTCTCCCTGTGCAGACGATGGAGAGGATACCCAGTTACTCTGCAGCACCCCGGAGCTTTTGGAGCCAGACCCACCTCCCACCCAGCACCTAGATTTGATGCTTCCCAGCAAATCATGTGCCTCTTTAGGTTTCTGCAGTTTAGCATCCTGCCATGTGCATGGATCTTCTCCTGAAATCACAGGAGAAATCTGGCTGCAACTTGCCAGATGGATGGGACTTGAACACCCACATCCTCCGGGCGACGAAAGATCTCAGCCCAAATGTATGTGAGGAGCTTGTACCATCAGGCTGTGAAACACTAAGCTCAAAACTTGCCATGTTCAAGATGAAACGAGTAATCTCAACCTCTCCACCCCCAGACTGGGACCATTTGCCCTCTTAGCTGCTTTGTGCAGCTGGTGTGAAAGGAAGCGAAGGCTGAAGAATACCTGGGTGACCCTACGGAGGCAGAGGCTGATACTTCTTCTCTCCAGTGCCAACCATCTGGTGAGGGTGGCCATACAGCACTGCCATGTGCCAGTGTGGGCACTGTCTTAATGATGAGCAAATGGGATGGTAATGAGTGACATAGGAAGAACTTTGGGATCCAAAAAGCACCAAGACAAAATGCAGGCTAGGGTTTGCAAGCAGGGTGGCTGCCATCTGGGCAATGGTCTCCTGTGGAGCTTCCTGTGGGGATGGATATACCCAAGATAGGATGGTCCCCTAAAAGGGTCCTACAAGGCCACCATGGAGTGTCTTTGCTGCTCCTTCAGGCAGCAAAGGAGTGTGAGAAATGCCAGGCCGATGTGACAGGACAGACAAAGGCCCAAAGCACACCTGGAGGTATCTTGTGCTCTCTTTTAACATGGACAAAACAAGGTTGAACCACCACAGCTTTCGCTGCGTGAGATAGGAGAAGCACCTGTCCATAGGGGAATATGCTGCCCAACGCCCTGCCCTCCCGAGGCCGATCTCCAGGCTCCCATAGTCTGAACCCAAGGCTAATCACCGGGCCGTATGTTAATTTCCCCCAAGTCAAGAACCTCTCTCTTTCACCAGTTTTGAAGTTTGCTGCCTTTCATTGAACTTCCCCGCCTGTGTTAGGAGAGCAGGTGAGCGGGAGATCCCAATTTACTTTCTCTGCAGTCTAGACTATTCATTACTTTCCTGTCTCTAAATGAAGCAGGCGCAGTCCTTTCAATACCTCCATAAAGCATTCCCTCACCAGGCCTCTAATCATTTTCATTGTCAGCCTCTGAACACTTATTATTTCCACTATATCCCCTTTTGAGATCAGATATCCAGAGAGGAGCTCGGCATGTTAGCCAGGGTCTCCTCCGGATCTCTGGTGTGAACAGGCAGGCTTTCGGGAACATTTTACATCCCTCTCTTCAACCATCCTCATATTTTCTTTTACTTTCCCAACAGCAAAAAGGAAAAAAGACCCCCAAGTCGCTGTGGATAGCTCAATAAAAGCATAAATGATTACAATTAACTTGGAGCCCGAAGACGTGCATGTGTAGCTTGAATTATTCCTCACCGTGCCTTGCCTTGCAGTTGTCAGGGGTGAATTTTATCTGCCATTGTGCTGCCCATTCACCTAGCTTTGTGTGGTCTGACAATATCTCAACCCAAGGTGGTATATGGTTGCAGGCACTGCCGCTCTTGTTATTTACAATGGCTAATTAAGATCCTGCTACAACCTTCATCCCACCCTTAATTCTTATGAAGCAGCCAACAAAAGGTTTTGATTTCCTTTTTGGCTGGAAGACCTTTTGGCTTCTGCAAAAAGGGGATTAAGAATGAAAGCACATAAAGGTATGTGCACAATCACAAAGTCATAACAGCTCTCCGAGTGCAGTCTCCCAGGAATGAAACGCAGCATTAGCAAGAAGGGCTAATTGGGACTGGTTTAAAGTGCACATTGTGTAGCCGAGTCCTGTAACACTTTTGATCAGGCAGACAACACAGCCGCAAATTGCTTTCTTCCCCCTCCAAAATATCTGACCCTGCAGGACGCGGTGTTTTACCTTTCCCAAGCAACCCAGACAGACAGACGGGCAGACGATGGAGCTCACACAAGAGCCTGGGTCCCACCAGCTGCTCTGCAGGGCACAGCCTGGACAAGCCCTGCTTTCCAGGGGCCCAAGGCAGATGGAGGGTCCCTGTCTCCCACACTCAGCCCTGGGGTCCCCAAGGGTGATGCTGGATCTGATGATGATCACCGATGTCGCTGTCATTGTGACTCTAGGATCAGATGGAGCTGTACATACACACCTGGCTCAGGCTTTCTCTCCCGGGAGCGTTCTGGGCACAGTCATTGGCTGTGGGTTTAAGAGCAATGGCTCTCCACCACCTCTTTGCCTTCAAACAGAGATGGGTGCAGATATTGGGTCTCTCACTGCCTGCAGAGAGCTTCCCGATTGCAAACCTTGCTCCAGACCCTCCTGATTGCAAACCTTGCTCTAGAAGCAGCAACCTTCCCCATTGACCTATCCTGCTGCAGGCAGGCACCCCTCGAAGGCTCTGCCCAGGGTGCTGTGATTCCCCAGAGCCTGTCCACAGCCCAAAGGCCTCCTCTCCTAGTCCCTGCAACACCGAGCCAGCTCTGTGAGCCAAGCTTGGGAATCTGGTTCATTAGCTCTTGGCAATGCCAACCCTCAAAATGTCATGGCATGCAGAAATCTATGAAAACCAGAGACCCCAGACATGTGTTTTTGTTTGTTTGCATGTGCCAACATTTCCAATGGCTCAGAAATGTGTGCCTGTGAAGGCTGCATGTGTGTTATTCATTTAGGATCATTTTCAGCCTTATAATAGGAGGCTCGTTTTATCCTTTTGAAAGCTCTCGAGCAGAGATGATCACAGCTCTAAAGCCTGTCATGGCTGTAAACGACATTTAAGCTCCACATAGCTGTCTCTCCTTGGAAAATAGTCCCACGAAGGAGTGGAAGGGTTTTCACTCTGTGCTCGTGTCAGATACATAGATAGATAGGCAGCTCGTTCCTCTAGGCTCCTTTGTAAACCCCAGCCAAGATTTTTACATTCTGATTCATGCAAATACGATCATCTGATCAAAGTAACATGTGCTACCTCCCAGGAACTAATGCACTAATCGTTGGCGTGCTGCAGGCCATGGCCTATCTCACGCCATCACTTTCCCTGACACTGTTGTTCCTGACACTGCTTCCTCCTGTCCTTGCACACAGCATCCCTCAAGCAGACCGCTGGCTCTGAGCTAGGACGGGGTCACCTCTGCTCACAGCCTCACAGACCCTCACAGAGCCTTCCCTTGTGCCCTTTCTGCTCCACCAGTGCCAAGGTTTCTTGTGGCCCATCTCTCCCAGCTGCCGATGGGGAGGTGGGGTGTACCCCACAATGGGCACACGTCTCCAGTTCCCCTGGCTCTGAGGTTTTGGGGTGAAATCTCCCAATTACAAATTTCTCCCAAGGATTCCGTAGCTCTTTTCATTTACTCAGGGTGGAAGCAGGTTTGGAATTGCCTCTTTTGGGAAAAAAAAGTAGCCCTTACAAGCCTGGACTGCACAAGCTGGTGAAACCACAACCCAGAGGCAGAGTAGGTCCTTGGTGCCTGTTTGGAAAGAGGGAACTGCAGCATCACCTATGGTGCTTCCCCTGGCCGGGCCATGCTGTCCTTCATCCAGGACATCCCTCAAAACACACCAGGAATCTCATGACACTTGTGCTGGTTAACCAAGGAAGAAACTCCCATTAGAGGTTCCAATGTGGTTACATCTTCTGTTATTCCTGGCCTCCGTGGTTGTTTTTTTCATAACAAAGGCAGTGTTTTCTATCCTTTAGGCCCGAGCAGACCAATTCATCTCTCTTCAGATGGGTTTGATGTGGCTTGGGAAACTCAACCAGTTGTTTCCCAAGCCTGTCATAACTCAATTACACTTCCTGTGGCTCAGCCAAGGGTCCCCCAGCCTGGCAGCCACTGGGGATGTGCAGACAGTTACCCTGTTGTCTGCCACAAAACTGGAAACAGGTTCTTGCCCGGGCAGGTGTCAGCCACCTTTGAACTACAACTTTCCATAACTGAATAGAAACAAGTCCCACCCAAAACAAACATGGTCAAGTATGGCAGTGGTTGCCACCAGTATCTGAGGGTAATCACAAAATCCATGGGTCTTGACTGATGGAGAGACCTCAGTATGTGCCAAACCTTGCCATGAGACAGGGATGCTGCAGGTGATGCACCAGAGGGGATGCTCGTGGACTAGGTCTCCTTGGGTTGGCACCTTAACACAGGCATTGCAAGCTTGAAATGCCGTGGGAGGAAGGAAATGGGTTATGAGCTTTTTTCTCATCAGCCAGGATTCAGCCTCTGGAGAAAAGGGGGTGGCAGCCAGGGGGGAGGCAGCAGAAATAAGTAAGACAGGGGCAACCCAGAGGTTTGGTGTATGGACCCCTCAGCAGGCTCTATGGAATGGTGGTGGGAGTTACCGGCCATGGTCTCATCCAGTGGAGCAAAGTGGGATTTGCTAAAGAAGCAATAAAGTGCTACAGAAATGGAGTTTTAGAGAGTGCTCAAATCTATTCTGGGACATCGAAAACAGACTCAACTGAAAACAGGTAGGGGAGATTTTTTTACAGATCAAATACTGCTTTTGTGTCCAAAGTGAAGCTTCTGATTTCTCTTTCCGCCCTTTAAAGTCCTCTATATATAAATAAATGAAATAAATTGTTAAATACAGTGAATTAAATGTCTTTGGTAAACCCAAACCTCTCCACCCCATACTTTGTCTCACTTAAAAAGAAGTTTCAGTTTGACCTGATTTTTCCTCCCCAATTTTTCAGCTCACACCGTTGGAAATAACAGAGCCTGTGTAGGTTACATCATTCGTGAGGAATCTCCTCTCATCCATCTCCAAATGAATAACAACGAACATTCAAAAAATAATTGAAGTTTTATATATATCCCTTGGCCATTCAGGTGGTATGGCTGGCACGAGACATAGGCACTTGAAACAGCTGTTGTGAATCTTAAGTATAAACTTCCACCCTTTGGCACTACACCAGGAAATTATGCCTAGGAATTTACCTGCTTTTCCTTGCAGCAGACCAAAATCATGATGTTTAATACAATACTTGTTTAATGTTGAGAGTGGACAGGAGACAAAAGCTTTTTTCCTAGAGGACAACCAGACTTATCTTTTCTGCTAGGTTGGACAGTGGTACTAAGCGGGGCTCTTAGCTGTGCCATGACAGGCAAAGGGCTTTGAGGGCAACCCTTGCAGATAGATGAACATGCACACACCTCCTCCTCCTTCACTGGCATATACCTGCATTTTCTGGGGCACTGAAATGCCCTACAAAGAACAATCACTGCTCCACACACACACTTTTCCACATATTACAACCTTATTTTTCAAAGGCAGGTGTGGTAACATAGCATGCTCTTTTAGTCAAAGTCACATGTTTTCCATTACCCAACCTATCCCACTGAGACACAACTCCATTTGCCCAATCAGATCATCCTTGGTGGACAAACTCACCTAGACAAGACAAAATGCTAGACCATATTCTCCATCCAGAGCCTGAGGTCCTGGCTGAAATCTCATTCCTCTGGTTTTGTAAAACTATGGAAGCACCAAACCTCTCAGTGAATCCAGGAAAGATGATGGACATCCATGGGGCAAAATATTGCCCCTAGCACTACACACTAGTCAAGCCTTGCACCAAGATCTGGTGTAAGCTGGGCTCAAAGGCCTGTTTAAACCAAACCAAACTTCTACCTTGCCATGTTTCCATAAGCCAGGGTAAATAAGCTATTGCAAAGACCAAGGCAGTTCGAGGCAGTGCAGATGTCAGGGATTAGCTGAGCTCAGGTCTCATGGCGCTTTCCAGGATCCTTCCCAAGCTCTGCTCCACTCCCGCATGTATCTCCCTGTAGACATAATGGGTTCACAGGCACTAGAGCACCCAGCTCATTTAGGCTAAGGCCTTAACTCCACAGGTCATGGACATAAAAACTAGCTCTTCTCATCCCTCAAGCATTAGGGCAACATCATTATTTTTGTCCCAGTTGCTTCTTTCTCACCTAGTCCCACTTTCATTCGTTGGAATCTATCAGCTACATTCCCAGAAGCTAGCATTAATTGTGTAGATATCATACATACTGATGTGTAAGAGATGTAGTTGAAGGGATAGTTCCCTTTCAAACATAGGCTACACCTTTGGGCAGGTGCCATAACCTCCCACTTGCAGAAGAGCACAGCTAAAACTGCAACTGTGCTCCTGGGAGAGGCCTCTCTGCTGCTTCACATCTGCAAAAGCTCATCTCTAACTGTGAGTCTGTGAAGCAGAGCTATGGGCATGATCCTGAGCTAAAGACAACTGCAAGGATAGAAGAGAAAAACTAGCACCAAGTTTCACATGCTCCCAAAGGATGCGTTGTCAAAAGCCAACTGTTGGCAAGAGGGACAGATTAGGCTCAAACAGGGCAGATGAGGCGCAGCAACCACTTGGCTTTGCAGCACAGATCCTGCAATGGCACCTACGTGTTCATCAACAAGGCAGAGGCAGAGCAAAATTACTTGGCTGTCAAGCAGGGAAGACCACACCAGCTTCAGGGCACCAGGTGCAGGGATGCCAACACGATCAACCACTCCAACCCACCAGCAGCTCTGTGGTCCAGGAGAAGTTTCTAGTGAGCTGGAAGAAACCTTGCACAGGGACCAGGATGCTTGGTCCTTTTGGCCAGGGGTGAGCCTCAGGCAGGGCAAGATGATGCTGTGGTGAAGGGCTTGCCTTACTTGAACTAGACACAGAGCATAGCTGAGCTTTGACCACCCATCCTTCAGCATCACAGGAACAGCTCAGGAGACCCACCACCCGTAAGGTCGCACCAAACAGCAGTCTGGTTTGGGCAGCATGCTCAACGTATTGACAAAAACTCCCCTGGACCTACAAAGCTTCCCTCCTGGGATGGACTCACATTGCGGCATGCCCAGCGGCTTCATGACAAACCCAACCACAGCGTTATCAGAGCGTGCCACTATCTGATCTCAGCTATGAAAACACTGCTACAAATCTAGCAGCATTTCTGAAACAGAAGCTACAATATACTCTTATTAAATCCAATTAAGTAATGTATTTGTTTTAAAGTGTGCCCACCCAGAGCTCCACACGCATTCATTCCACCAGTTGCTTCAAGCAATCACCTAGTGTTACACTCCTCAGTCTTGAGATTGTTTCCACAATAGTAATTAAATCCTCATTAACAATTTTCAATTGTAAAGTAAATCAAATGTAATAGCCTACATGGGGAATCTCAGCTTGTATTCAGGGAGCCTGAAGACTTTAAAGGAAGACATGTTAAACACCACAGACAAGCTGCTTTTCAAGAGTCTGAAGGTCAGCAGAGGGACCTGTCAACAGCCACTCGCAACCTCTGGCCTAACCAAGCATGATCCAGGCACAGAAACACCATGTGCCTGGTGGCCAAAACCACAAGGCCCACCACTTGACACGTGGTGGATTTCCCATGTTCCAGTTCATTTCTTGAACCTCTTGTCCCCAGAGCACCCTTTTGCCCAGTGTGAAGGTACTCTGAGGGGTATGAATTCTTCTTGTCTTTGCCCCCGCTTTTGCTGCTAAGAAAGCCTGAAGAGCAGACGTTCAAACACAAATACTCGATGCACACCATCCTCAGCCAGCATCTCTCCAATGGCACCTAACCCAGATGAGCATCCTATCTCCTCACTGCACTGACTTTTCACCTAAGGTGAAAACACCTTACTGCTATCCAGGAAATACTCTTAAAACCAGCAACACAAGTGCCAGAAGCCCCTGCTGCCAGTTGCATGATCCCTAGCTCCCATGTGCTGGTCTCCAAAACCAGTGGGCACTGTGGAAGAGGGAACAGATCCCCCCTGGCTGCTCACAGAGATCACTTCTGCCCAGCCTCCTCCAGCATTTACTGCCTCCACCCCTTCAATTTCCCCAATGGCAAACCAGCCCTGTCGTTCTGACTGTGAAACCATCAGTGCCATGGGCCATGGCGATATTTCAAGGGGAAAAAAAGGCACCCATAAATCCTTTCCTGCTCTGGAAATTAACTGGGTTTCTCCTCTTGGAGGTACTAACACAGCAAATCTTCAGCCACTCCCAATCCTCCACCCCCAGTGCTCCTCTGAACTTCCCCCAAATCTCTCCCACATGAATCAATCTGAAGGCAAAGCTGGCCAAGCCTTCCAGCCCCCACCAACCAATTCCACCACTGTGCCATCAGGTCCCACTTCCGTGCTGGTCTCCAGGTGCACCAGGAAAGCAGCACCCAGTATATTCACTGGGAGAGGGGCTGCTCAGGTGACCACCCATGCTTACCTGGGGTGAAGACATCACCTGTAAGGCTGCCCAACTTTCTGTGGAGCAGCATTGGAGGGACCCTGCTTAGCACTGTTCATTTTTCTCTAGGCTTGCAAGGTTTGGAGATTGTTTCAGATAAGCATCCTCAAGCTTGCATGCTTATCTGCACCATCTCCCAAACAGCTTTGATCTGCAGGATTTGGCTGCAGCTCTCAAAGTTATCTTGAGAAAGCTTGTTCCGGGGAGAGTCGTTCTTCTGATTAACAAGAAAAAGCTTTCTTAGTGGCTTTGAGCATTTTCAGGCCTGGCTGGCATCAGGGAGTGTAGCCGTGTCTGCACACAGGGAGAAGGAAGAAGTCAAGCAAGCTTCTCCTTAAAGCTTCGCTTGGGCTCAGTTCTCATTTTCACTAAGAGGTCAAGTAGTTCATCTTACTTCTTTTGCCCCCTTGCTGTTCCACACTGACGGCATGGGCTGCTCTGCGGATACAGGTTCACACCTTGCATTTATGTGTGGCTTTACATCACCCGCATCATCTGCAAAACACGAGGCAAAGCTGGCTGGACCAACCCAGAAAACAAGTTACTGACAGGCTGGGAGAACTACACAGGGAAGGGAGAGGGATTTGTCCCACTGAGGGCAAGGTTTGAAAGATACAGTATTGAATTAAATAGCTGAAACAAACAGTCCCTCTCAAAACCTCTGCTGAAGGAAACACAAGCCACATGTAAGTACATGTGAATCGAGTCAGGTGCTAATTTTCCAGTTTACCTTCTGCTTGGCCAAAGCTTTAGGAAGTACTTGTTGGACTCAAAAGGATCAAATTTAACTCTTGCTCTTGAAAAATGCCAGCGTGGATTTGCAGATTCTCCCACTCTCAGCCCATCATCCCCATGCAGGATTTCTCCCTCTTGGGAACAGCAAGGGAAGAAGACAGCATTAAGGAAAAGGAGGAATTACAGAATTAACAATGAAGATTATAGTGGGGGAGCGACCTCAAATACATCCTGCTGACCTCACATGAAAGATAAATATGCATTAAAACCCCACTACTCAGGGAGGGGAAAGAAGTGTGAACAGCAAAAGTATGTACATGTGTTTTAAATAATTTTTTTAATTGTTGAGGCAGTAATACTTGGTTCATGGAACTGCAATATACAGAGAGGTGAAATAAATAGCTTATATATATATAATATATATAATATAGCTGGTTTTAAAATATTCCCTTATCATTGGTGTACTAGGTCATCTTGTAGTCACTTGAATGTAGTTAGCAGCATTCTCCAGAACTGAGCATAATGCAGGATCACGGAGCCGTGACACCTTATGTCGTCAGAAAGGTTACAGAAGATCGATGCGTCGAGAACTCCACGGAAACTCACTCACTGCAGCACACACCATCTTGTCTTGGGCCGGCGGGCAGCAGACAATAAATAGATTACTGCAAAAAACCGGCACTTTTCGGGGCAGGGTCTCGGTAACTTTGGGAAAGAACTTTGGTTTTCTTTGGTTTTTTTATTTCCTTCTCTTTAATAATGACTTTGTTTGTTTGTTTTTCTTTTCCTCCTCTGGGGATCTGCTTGAAAAGTTGTCCTTTCCAAAAAAAACAAAAGCAAAATAAGCACCTGTGTGTCATCAACAACAAGAAGTCAATTTAAATAGAGCAGTTCGGTTTGTTTTTCAAGTCACAATAAATCCCTAACAGCTTTTCCCCAGCGTTTGCCACCTAGTCTTTTATTCCTTTTTTTTATTTTTATTTTTTTAAACACAATGTACAAAAATAGGTTAGAAATGGTAAAAAATGTCTTGGAGCATTTTAGAAATGGGCAAAACCAGGTTAGAAATGGCCAAAAATGGCTGAAAGCGGCTTAACAGTGGGCAAACCTGGGTTAGAAAAGGCCCAAAACTGCTTAAAGATTGCTACAGATGTGCAAAAATAGGTTAGAAATGGCCAAAAATGGCTTGAAAAAGGGATAGAA
>JAVHNF010061977.1:0-14139 GCA_034783455.1 Micropsitta finschii
AGAAAAGGACTTGTGCAGATTGGGTCCAGAGAAGTGAAATGTAACTCTCCTGTGGTAGGAATTTCCTTTTTGCTTGATAGCAGTGGGGGGATTTTTTAAGTCATGTAATCTAATACTGATAAGAAACAACATTAGTCTTTTCCCCCTAAGCACAGTATGCAGCAGTACTTCCCCTTCAAGAAGTACTGAAATTCTCTCTCTCCCTTTCAGGGAAGAAAATGATCTCGTTTTCAGAAGCCTCCTCCTTTTCTTTTTTTAATCAACACTACACTGAACAACTTAAAACACTGAAAGCCATGAGTGCTCTCTCAAAAACCACTGAACACACTTTCATGTGATTGCATTTGAGCCTCTATCTGGACAGTGTCAGCCAAAAGCAATAACATTTATTCACACTTGTGACTGCTTAGGTCTTTCCTTCATCCTTCATCTTATACTTGTTTGCAGGCTGCATTTATATTTGTGGTACTAAAAGGCAAATAGTACCAAGGCTGATTTCCTGCTGATAGGGACTTCCTTCTTTGCCCTCCCCAACAGACATCCATTACCTTTTCCCTTTTGCCAGACCCTGTTGCAGAAAACCTATTCCTGAATTCTCTGTACTAGAGAAATACGATGAAAAAAAACTATGGAAGGTAACCCGTCTTCTTTTAAAGGTTCAAGTGAATTCCTTCTTGACTTGCAGGCTACTTGCAGCCTTTTTGAAGCACAAAGGAAGATTACTCTTAAGTTAGCACATACACCCATAAATATGATTATTCCCAAGGCTACATGGCCCACATTCAAAATGTCCAGTACCTCCATCATCTTCTATAGGAAACTAAAACCAGACCTTGTAGGCTATGTGCATGTCAAAAGGGCTCCTGACTTTTTTATAGGCTAAAAAGCTGAAAGAAGCAAACCTCCAAAGCAAGCAAGCAAATCATATAATACCTGAAAGTAATCTGTGATGAAGGATCCAAGTTCACTCTTCAGCAGCCGTCTGTAGACAGAAGGAATGCATCCATGAAGTAACAGCCATCCCTGGTTGTTTCTTACAGGTATATCCACATGTCACTACCAGTTTTACCAAAGATACATGAATATATGGGAATGTGCTATTTTGGCAGTGGTTAATTTTATTTTTGGGGTTTTTTTTTACGTTTAGGTATATACTCTACAAATGCCCACAAAGGCTATTCTCAAATGATGAAATTATGGAGGAATTAAGCAGTTGCCCTGAAGGCCTGTATTTATAAGCCATACACAGAGAACAAGGAAAATAAACCACATTTACCCCCTGAACGCACAGAAAGATGGGGAGAGAATTTAAAATTATTTAGTTTGAAATCCACATTTTTTTTCTGCTTTTGTTTAAACAAAGACGCCTTTCATTTCCCTAGAGATAGCCCATCTCTCTTGGAAGTAGGGAGAGGAGCAATGAAGCAACAGAAGCTGCAGCCTCCTCATGACTACCACATGTAAAAAATGAAAAGACAGCATATTTTTCAAGAAAGAAATTGTAGAAATTTAACAAGAGGTGTTTTAAATGGCGTTTCACGCCACCAGAAGCCACTCCAAATGAGTATTTCTGACAAAAACTGTTGGATTTTAGATCAGGCTATGATAAACGTTCTAAATTCTAACACGGAGCGGTATTTCAAGACCCTGATATAAAAATCAGGGTTGTTTTACAGCAGAAACATCAGGAAAAAAAAGAAAAAAAAAACCAACAAAAAACCAAACAAACACCAAAACCCACAAAACAAACCAAATAAACAAAAAAAAAAACCCAACCAAACCAAAAAACTCAACAGCTTACAGAGTTCAGTGCATTTGCACTTCCAGCTTTCAGCGCCTAGGAGCGCAAATTCTGTAGCAGGAAATTCTGCAGCAGGAAATTCTGCTTCAAATTTAAAGGATGCTCAGCACTTTCCACTGCAATACACTGCATTTCTTTTTCCTGTTCAAAGAATTTTGCTTTTTACCAACGTGAAGTATAATCAAGAGCGCTCAAAACCAGCCTTTGAACCAGGGACCATCCAGTTCCCAGGCTACGTTCTTACCAACCAACTCCACCACTTTTTCCTAATCTTTGCTGAAAGTCAATTTTGATAGCAACTTTTCCCTCTAACCACTTTGTAACACTTCTTATCCACTTATTTGTCTGCCAACAGGCCTTGACTCTTTCTCAGAGTAGTTACATTCCCCCTGCTCATCTCAAAGCACATTTCTATTTCTGTGAAATAGATAAATCAGAGAAGTCTTTGGGGTCCTGTTTGCCAGGAGGTCTTCTCCTGGCTTTGTCAGAATCCATGGGCTCTCTATCAGCTGATTGACAAGCCCGCTGCAGAACTTCATCTTGCACAGGTAGACCAACAACCAGAGGCTTGCACCTTAGACAGAACTCAACGGAAGGGTCTCTTCCTAATCATGGCTAGGTCACCTCCTGCTTCCAGAAATCCCATCATCTCCTGATGGCACTTTTTAACAGTTCTTCTTGCTGTGACAACTGACTTTCAGGGCAGCAAGAAAGTATCCAGTGAAAAGATATTAAATCACAGCCAAATAAATACTTAGTGGCAGCAATCTAGAGCAAAATGTTACCTTGTGCTTGTCTCCTTGTCCTGTCATTACTGTCCTACTTTAAAACTCCTGCATTTCCCACTGTCAAATAACTAAGCACTGTGCAGAATCTGCAAAGCTCTTGAAGCACCTAGCATTATTAACTTCCCCCAAGAGAGGAATGGAGAACTGCAAATACAGAAAACGCACCAGCTTGACCTCAACACCCAGAGTCACTGTGTGCAGGTGTGCATACACACATAAATACAGTTGCATGTTGTTTGCTCCTTAGATGAACATTATTGAGCTACTTGAATGTTCAAGTGCACTATTTAAAGAATGACATTTGGATATGTAACCAATGCTCAGAGCACCTGCAGACACATCAATCATATATTTCAAGGTGAGTGTTCCCAAGGGCTGCCTGGGAATGCCTGTCCATGGAGGAGGGCATTTCCCCTTCCACCAGCAGCACTGTTTACAAAGTGCATACAGTTCACAAAGCACCTGCTGTTCTTCACACAGCTCCCAACACTTCAGTAACCAATATGAAGAAAGCATGGTCCAGTCCCAGGGGCCAAGCACAGGCAATATGTCTCTTCTGCCTGGCATACTGATCCCTGCAAGGGTGGGAAGGAACCATACAATCACAGAACAGTGGGTTGGAAGGAACATTAAAGATCATCCAGTTCCAACCACCCTGTCACAGGCAGGGACACCTTCCACTAGACCAGCTTGCTCCAAGCCTCATCCAACCTGGCCTTGAACACTGCCAGGCATGGGGCAGCCACAGCTTCTCTGGGCACCCTGTGCCAGGGCCTCAGCACCCTCACATGGAAGAGCTTCTTCCTAATGTCTAATCTAAATCTCCCCTCTGTCAGTTTAAATCCATTCACCCTTGTCCTGTCCCTACAGAGTTTTGTCAAAAGCCCCTCTCTGGACTTCTTGTCAGCCCCTTTAGGCACTGGAGCTGCTCTAAGGTCTCCCCGAAGCCTTCTGCTCTCCAGGCTGAATAAGCCCAGCTCTCTCAGCCTGTCTCCAGAGCAGAACTGCTCCAGCCCTCAGAGCATCTTCGTGAAGAATTAAGACTGCTCCAAGTACTTAAACCTAACTTGAGCACTTCTGACCTGATCACACTAAAATAGTACTAAAGCATGAGACAAACATTGCCCTCACTCAGCTCTAAGAAGGAATCATATTTAACTTTCACCTTTGGGACCAGACCAAGTAGGAGAGTCTCATGCTCTGCAAGCTGCACTGATTTTGAAAGTAGGGAAGGGGTTAGTTTAGACTGCTGCTGAGTATGTGCTTAGCCCAAATTGCTACTTGAAACTTGGCACTCAGGAAAACTGCCATAGGAATTGAGAGGTGGAAGGTGGTAGACAGAAAAGGAGAAGCAGAGACCTATATAACAGCATTCATGATGAATGAATATGGATGTAGTGGGAAAGAGGGAGGAGGAACTACATCCATGAGCTTGGACAATGCTCCTCTTATAGCACTTGGAACCAAAAGTAAATTGTTCTTTATCTACTTTACAGACCTATCTATGCTAACCAAACTTTTCAAATAATCAGAATGAAACCACAGATAATAATGAAACATGCTAAAAATATATATAAAATACTTCTAATCATCACTAGCATCAGTGTTGGAAAAATGTTTGTTAGGCCTTAACTTCTTTATATCTTGAGGCTTTGTATTTTCAGGTCTTGGCCTGCAATTACGATGTGGAGATTAAGCTTTTCTATGAAATCCTGTGTTGTGCTTTCATTTTAAAGACTCCACATTTCTGAAAAATTCAGGTTTAGAGAAGACGTTATTACCCCCAAGAATCCCCTGATAAAAATGTGTAAAAACAGCCAGAAGAGCCAAATACCATTGGGAAGGATAAAATCCTTGTAGTCCAAGTCAATACATATCCTGTCCTTGGTGAAGCTATGCATCTACACAAGTCAGAGAAACATTATCCAAGTGCCCTATGCCATTCACTGCACCCCATAGCAAAAAAGAATTAAGACTGAAATCCCCTAATTGTGCTTAAGTTTGCTTCGATCCCTGCTCCTCCCACCATTATCCTGTAACTGTTGTTCCATAGGGGAATAAACACAAGAAACACCAAACAAACAGCAACAAAAATCCCTTCTCATGCATTTCAGCAACCTACCTGATATTTTCATTGAGAGTGTAAAGTTCATTATTCTGCAAGCCTCCTCCTTTGAACACATTTATCACTGCTGTTTGAACACTGCCAAAAAAGAAATGAGACAGTACAACAGCCATAAATAACAGCCAGCGGTGTGATTTAACACAAGACTGCAATGTGAGCTAGCCACCAAAAGCTGAGCGCTTGCAATAGGGTGGAGAGGTTAATTGTACTTAAATACTTCCACTCTTTCTACTCTGGAAATCACTCTTATTTACCTACATTTCTCACAGGAAATGAAGCAAAACCAGCATCAACTTGTGCCTAGAGCAAGCAAGGGACAGTCATTACAGGGACACTGTTCACAAAGAACATGTTCATGCTAGATAAATCCTTAACATGACTGTTTAGGGGATCTAAGGGACTTTTTACAAGGGCCTGTAGTGACAGAAAAAGGAGAAATGGATTTAAACTGACAGAGGAGAGATTTAGATTAGACATGAGGAAAAAATTCCTCCCTGTGAGGGTGGTAAGGGCTTGGCACAGGTTGCCCAGAGAAGCTGTGGCTGCCCCATGCCTGGAAGCGTTCAAGGCAAGGGGCTGGAACTAGATGAGCTTTAGGGTCCCTTCCAACCATCACGGTGAAGAATTTTTTCCTAATCTCAATTAGGAAAAAATCCATCAAATCCATCTCAATCTCCCCTCTGTCAGTTCAAAGCCATTCCCCCTTGCCTTGTCACTACAGGTCCTTGTCAAAAGACCTTCTCCAGCTTTCTCTTCAGCCCCTTTAGGCACTGGAAGCTGCTCTAAGGTCTCCCCAGAGCCTTCCCTTCTCCAGGCTGAACAAGCTAACTCAGCTTCTTGTGCAACACTAGTAAGCTGAGCTAGGTCAGCAAGAGAGGGGTCTGCAGAGCACAGAGCTGGTGCCAGAAGGGAAGTTGGGAACACCCACTTTTGGTAGCAGCAGACCATTAGATCAGATTGGGACATCTCACTCCTCACACTACGTGTTCTTTTTACCATTGTCACTGCTGCATGACACACACTGCAGACAGGATTTGGCTGTAATACAAAGTGCTAGGAGAAGCCACAAGCTCAGCAGTTGTCAGAGGAACTTGACTGTAGTAAAAGCTTCATAATATGCAGATAAATGCCTATTGTGCATTAAGAAACTGGTCATTATTACAGTGCTAGGATGTGTTTTCCTAAATAGTACTTAAAAGGTACATATGTTAACAAAGAGCATTTCTGTTTTACTTCAAGACAGTACCTCTGAACAACTCTGGCCAAAAAGAAGGCTGAATACTATTAGGTCTGCTTTTTTTACCTCCACAGAGGCTTTCAATGCCAGCAAAGCTTGGGCATACCAAAAAATTAATGTGTGCTTACGCACAGGCGAGCTTAGCCATAAACAGTCTGAAGCATGAAGGTAAGACATGTATGGCTCTTATCATGGGTCTGCTCACCTGTTCCAGGCAGAGTTGGAGCTGAGCTGCAGGGCCTGTCGGGCTGCCTGGAACCGTGGTAGATCACTGAGGACTGGGGAGCTCATGAAGCGAGGTCGGGGCCTTCTTAACGAACCCATCTTGTGGAACTGAAGAGTAAAGGATGGAGCCACGGTGAACCCTCCAGTCATAGGGTCAGGTGGAGCAGAGCAGGGCTGTCAGAAAGTCTCTTCTCTTGAAGATCCAAATGTTAATCTCAGAGATGTCAACGAATCTTCAAAATCCAGGACTTCACCTGGAGCAAAAACAAAGAGTCAGCCTTGGACTAGCAGCCCCTCATGGGGTCAGATTGTGACATGGACACACATCGCAAGATGATGAAGCAGTCCTGCAAGGCAAAGAGAAAGGAAAAGAGCAAGACAGAGAAAGGAGGGGTGAAATATCCTGACCTTTAACAGCAAATTTGGGTAAATCTTCTGCAGCTCTTCAACAGCAGTCCCATTTCCCATCTTGCCCCTTAAATAATGACCCAACACAGCCAGCCAGAAATACAAGCATGGTCTCTCTTTCCATTTCAGTTGGCAGAGATGCAAGAACAGAAGTGCCTGAACACTTCTGACAGAGGCACTTTACAAATACCTTTAAATACAGTTAGCCATTCAGCCTGTATAAAACACTAGAAACTGGAGAAAAAGTGTTTGACCAGAAAGGAATAAAAGATGAACAGTAGAAAAAAAGATGAACATTGCCTGCTTTTTTTGAGAAGTGTTGTGCAAGGGCTCAACAACCCACTCATTATCAGTCCATTACTTAAAGGATACAATAGGGCACTTCTGCAAAAGAGATCTGATAACCAGATTATTTTGAGAGCTAGCAGGACTTTGTTTTCTACAGAGTGAGAAGTAATTGCTAGGCCAAACACAAAATGCCCATATTTTCCACTCTGATAATCATCTCCATATAGATGAATATGTAGCCCCAAGTAAATCACAGAAATAGAAGTTAGCTTGGATAAAATCACAAAAAAACTTCGGCAAAGCTCTTCTGAAATCTTCCCACTACAGATGAATACAAGTAGTCAATGTAGTTGGATCTGGAGAATGGAGATGTGGGAGAAATGAGAAAGGCGGGTGGGAAAGAGTTCTGTAACTGAACTGCACACGAGATGTAAGATCATTTCTTTTCCATCAGATCTTCAGCATGACATAAAAACCAGAGATGCTCAGCCAAAGAAATGTTGTCTATCTGCACAGTGCTTCTAACACAACTACTCCCCAGATCACATGTAGGAGAACAACTTTCTTTCCACCTGGCCAGCTCTGTTTCATGCTGAGCTCACTCTGCTACCCCACCTCTGCACAGCTTCATTGATTCTGATAAACCCCATGAAGCTCTCACAAGCTCTTGCTATGCCACAGACACCATGCTCCCCACCGCTGAGGAAGTTAAAACACCTCCTTTTTAAGGCCCCAAAACATGTAAGACTGTCATTCTTGGTCCTATTCAAGAATTAAATATGTTGGTTATTCCCCCACAAGTTAAATATAGTTTGTACAGATATCTGTGGAACTGGAATGTGGCTTCAAGTGCAACTTTCTTCTGTCTTTAGACAGCCACTGGCTGTCTTTAGAGATGACAAAGCCCCGACAATCTTTTGTGATACGAGCTTAGACTTGACTGTTGCTGTTTGGAAGGGCAGCAACCTGTTAATTCTGTGGCTGTCCTGTTCCAATCAAAAAATAAATAAATAAATTAATTAAAATAGTGATAACTTTTCAAAACGAAGAATAAATGTAAACTAATGCAACCAGATCAGCAGAGTCCTCTGTGTACATTTTGAAGTAACAGTTCATTAGACATGGCCCACACATTTTCAATCTGCCACGAATTTCTCTATTGGCAATTTTAAGTACATCAGAAATCACCAGAGGATAAGAGCCACAGCACCTTGGAGAGTCAGGGGCAGGCTTTTCTTACAACATACCAAAAGGTGTCTGGGAGGCAAAGTGCACGCGTAACAGATGCTTCTGTTGCAAAACCAGTGCTTGTGCCAATGTTTGTAATTTCATAGTTCCAAAAGTGACAGGGTAAGGAGCTGAGTAAGTGACAGGTCACTTCTAGCAGGGCAATAAAATCTCTAGCTTAACAATTTTTATACCAGGAAAACAGCATGTATTTTTCATAGTTATAAACGCAATACAATTGTTACTTTATAGAATCACAAAATCACAGAGTTCTTTGGGTTAGAAAGTACCTTAAAGCTCACCTAGTTCCAACCCCCTGCCATGGCCAGGAATACCTTGCACTAGACTACGTTGCTCCAAGCCCCATCCAACCCGCCTTTAACATTTCCAGCTTTTCTGGGCAACCTGTGCCAGTACCTTACCAGCCTCATAGGGAAGAATTTCTTCCTAATATTCTTCACTAATATTCACTGATACTGTCCTCCTAGAGGCCTTCAGTCCAAACTCCCTCACATCTAGTCTCCTCTTCCTAAGATTAAAACTTTTTAGAACACCAGCAAATAAAACCTACTGCTAATAATCACAGTCCTGTTATTCATCAACCACAGAACTAGGAAAAACTTTACAGAGAAGCAATTATTATTTTTCCCCTTTTATATGGAGTGAAGGGAGATACCAGCATGCAGCATGCTCTAGCCACCAAGCAACACTCTTACCATTGATTATAAAAAGTACAAAGACCTGGAAACCGAAGTGCATCAACTGCATAAGTGATACAACCTCACGAAGGTAATCTCTCACTGTCATATGCTCCAGCTGCCAGGGCAATGCTTTATGGGGGTTTCAGATCCCTTGATAGCTGATATATCCTAAACCACTCTCTATTCTTGTCATTTCTCTTAATGACCCTACTTTTCTTGGGGGGGGGGAAATGCTTATCATAAGTATGTCAAAGAGATAGGGATTGATCTTTCCCTTTCAGCTGTCTTACCCCCAGTCCTTGATTTCTTTTATCCTTGATTATCATCTCAAAACCCAGCTCTCTAAACCCTCTACATCATTTACAAGGGAGATACGTAATTCGTGTGAAAACCAGGTCTTTGAGTGAACAAGCTCTTCAGAACTAGAAGTCAATGATCTCAACTGAGGGATGATGAGTCAATCTGACAACAATGTTATTTCATCCACTTGTAATTCATCACATCTGAGTAAACACTTTGAGGATTAATCTGAATCTTTAAAGAGAAGAATCAAGCATGGAGACAAATCCTTTTCCAACACACACAGATACAGGCATTTATAAAAACATTACAGTCATCAAGCTAGCTTTTTTTATCCTTTTTTCCTCTTAACCATGACAACAAACAGAGAAACCGTTATAAAATGATTTGATGAAAAGACCTTTCCTTCCCAACAGACCATAATACATATGACTTTCTGGATGAAAAGCAAGATCAGGCAATATACCTCTTATCAACTGATCTCTACTGAAGAAAGAATAACCCAAAGAAGAAGTTGGCAGCAATTGCTCCAAGCTATGAACCCTCATGATAATCTTGAGCCAAACAAACAAAAAACCCACGGTAACTAAGACTTAACAAAAAACCAGACCATTTTCAATTCTTGTGATACCTTTTCTGCAAGACATAGAGCAACAGCCACATATGGAAGTGGCAGGGCAGCAAAAACTGCAACTGTCTTTGCTCCTTAGAGGAAAACTTGCACCAACACTACCTCACATCAAAATCAGGTGAAAAAGCCACCAGTCAAAAAGTAACTTTAAAGCAGATGGGAGGAAAAATAACTTTAAAGGAAGGGAGTGAAGAGTGGAGAAATCGCAGGATCCCCACAGAAGTTGTTGATGCCCCATCCCTGGCAGTGTTCAAGACCAGGTTGGATGGGGTTTGGAACAACCTGGTCTAGTGGAAGGTGTCCCTGCCTGTGGTAGGGGGTTGGAACTGGATGAGCTTTAAAGTCCCTTCTAACCCAAGCCATTCTCTGATTATATGAAACAAGCATTTCCCAGGTCTTCTGAAACACAGCATCAGAGAATGAGGTGTTATCCAGATATAAGTGATATTTTGCCATTTAAACTTCTTTTAGTGGTAAAAGAACAGCCCCTTCATGAAGAAAGATACACACTTGCTCATTTTCCTCTCCTTTATATGTTTGTGCAATTGTGCATTGATGAGCCATTACTATAAAACACAAACTGAAGACTGCAACACACACCAGATTATTTTTTTTAATGATTTTACATGTGGAAGAAGCATAATCTTAAGAAAACTCCCTGCTCTACTAGGCCTGCAGACCCATGGTGAGTGGTTTTGTCTTATCTCAGACACAAAAATATGCAGAGAACCATCCAGCTTCTTGTTACCTGATTCTCCTTGTAAATCCTTAACAAAGTATGTGATTGGTAAAATCCTTGGTTCAAGTTCAACTGACAAGATCTGAAAACACTATTTCTGACCAAAATCGCCCATTTATTTGTTACGCAGCCATACTGAGAAGTAGAAAAGCAGCCTACAACCTGTAACTTCAAGTCTTTATGGTCATCACAACTGCACATACATGAACTTAGTTTTTATTCCAAGAAAACACAATGCTTTCAGTTCCTCTTATAGTACCTAATTGCTCAGTTTCTTAAGAATAAACAAGGTCTCCTTTTTAGAAAGACATGATCAAATCAAGGTTTATTCCATAACTAACAAAGGTCCTACATGTATGTCAGAAGTTATTGAAAGCAAGACTGTCAACAATTTTGGAGGCAGTCTGGGGCCCAGCCTCACACTATGGGCCTTCCTACACCCTCATCCTTCCATGCCTTCACACTTTTGGAAATCTGTCTCTGGAAAACTTTAGTGCTTAATCCATATCCCATCCAAAACAATAGGAATCTAAATACAGAAGTTGTGGCTGCCCCATCCCCAGCAGTGTTCAAAGCCAGGCTGGAGAGTGCTTGGAGCAATCTGGTCTGGTAGAAAGTGTCCCTGCCCATGGCAGGAGAATTGGAACTGGATGAGCTTTAAGGTCCCTTCCAACACAAACCATTCTATGATAGTGTGCCACGCAGAAGCATGGAGGGAGGGGAAAACATAGTTTCAGAAGCAAAAAATTTGTATCAGTCTAAATGTAATCTTCCACCCTCTGAGCTGCACTTAGGCCCACCTTGTGTGCTCGGTACAGTTATTATGCTCTACTGAACAAGCCCTGGAACCCAGCACATACGTACTCAATGTATATTTATGCTTTAATTTACATCAGGAGTAACAGTGAGTACAAAGGTCACACAGTATGGGGAAAAGCAAACCCACAAATACTACAGGCAGCTAGAAAAGTCACATGAATATTGAACTCACCGAAATGAATTACAAATGAATACATTCTAGTACTTACTTGCCTGCTACTTCTAAGTCCTTAATGATACATTCAAGTCCCATTCCTCCTCTCTTTCCCTAAGAATGGAAGCTATATGTACTTATTTCTCAGATAAAAGGATAAATATCTCCCCTAGTCTGTGTCTTTGGTTGCTCAAAATGTAAGGAACTGAAACTCTTCCAAAAAGGATTGAGGAGTTGGTAAACACCACCTGTGTTCCAGCTGAACTTTGAAGACGAACATTAGAAGTCTTATTGGTCTCAACTGATATCAGATGGTCCATAAACACACTGCATACAAATAATTACAAAGAGTTTTACCTTGAAGGCTGAAGACAAATGTGAAACTGTTACCTTAACTCTAATGTAAAACTGACAAAAGGAAATACTGCTATTAAACTGACATAGCAAAAAAGACTCCCACATGGGCTTGAATTTCCCTGTCTCCTCTTGGCACTGCCCCTTGCAGGTACCATCCATGCAGATCCCAGTGCGATGCACTGTACCTGACTTGACGACTACTTCAATCAGAGATTCAGGATATACCCATCATAGCCAACCACAGAAGAATCCACCTCTGGAAAACATTCTTTCTGGCTTCACCAAAAAGCAGGTTTTTGACCCAAGCCCAAGTATTTTCCTCCCTCTGATATGTTATAGAAATCCATGGCACTAAAATCTTTGCAAGAATGCCATATGTGGTCTATGAAGTGCGTGTCAAGATCTCACAATGTCTTAGATTACTGTGAAATTTTCATTTAGAATCATAGAACCACAGAATGGTTTGGGTTAGAAGGGACCTTAAAGCTCATCCAGTTCCAACCCCCTGCCAGCTTCCACTAGACCAGGTTGCTCCAAGCCCCGTCCATGGGGCAGCCACACCTTCTTTGGGAAACCTGTGCCAGTGCCTCACTACCCACTAACAAATGCTAAATGCTAACAAAGTTCTTCAAAGGCTTTACAGGACAGAATTTTAACCCTAGGTAGGTGGTTTCCTAGTTTCAGAAAAGACAGTTTATCAGGAGAGCACAGCATCTTGTCTCTGCTGATGATACTATTAGGGACTCCTGCACATCTCAGCTGTGGCAATCTGGGTTAGAAAACACTACACACCAGCTTCTGTGTCTTGTGTGTGTTGCCTCACTGTGACATAAGATCTTGCGTATATAAGTTAAACATGCATGCACATATATCACGATACACGTGACGTAAGCAGCTCTTGATAACTGATCCACGTAGCAATGAGTTCTGTATAACTGAAACCCTTCACACCACAAAGTTGCAGCATCACCTATAGTAAGCAGAGCACTCGTTGCTGACAAACAAAACAATCCGTCCGGTTGAGATAGCCCACTTCCATGAACAAACTGTCATATGACTGGAAAATGCAGGGGTGAAAAAAATACAGCTGTGCTCTGGGCTTTTCTTTTGAGCAAGGACAGCCAGGAGCTGTGCTGAGTGGCAAGACATGTGGTTGTGTCTGATGTCCCACAGAGAAGAAGGTGGCAGGGGATGGGTTTGGCAGCTGAAGGAACTGAAAAGTAGGCTATGGCTACGAAAAGGAAAAGGATTGTGAACATTCCTGGGGCAGAGAGGCTCTGAGAGAGAGTCAGGGAGACAAGAGTAGCATCATCACGGGGGAGAGGCCAGAGAGAAGAGAAAAAGGGATGGGGCTACCTTTCACTTCACTAGGCAGGCGGCCTGCTATTCACAGCTTTTCAATCCTCTCATAGCAGCTACGCGTTAGGTCAATTTATTTAGAGAAAGAGGGAAGACGAAAAACCTCTTTCCCTTCACCGCCGGTTTCAGAACTATTGTGCCTTCTGGGCGGGGAAAAGGGTTAGATCAAGACATTTCGTTTGGAAATGACTCACTCGGCAGCTCTACGGAGCCGGAGGGTCTGGTTTTTTATATTTTTAAAAGGAGAACTTACCCAGTTTTATGCCCGCGCTTTGCTCCAGAGGCACGGCCGGGTCGGGGGACCGCCTCAGCCCGCTCCTTGCCGCAGGACACCACCGGGTAAGCTCCCCCTTCGCATGGCCAACGGCTCCCTCCCTGGTGTCAGCACCGCTGCCAAGCCGCCGCAGAGCAGCCCCCTCGGAGGGGAGGCAGGCGGCAGGCCGCGCCCGGCGGTGAGGGGCGAGGAGGGGCCGCTCCAGTACAGCCCGACGGACGGAGCAGCGGACCTGCTGCCTCTTCTCGCCGCGATCTGCCGAAATCGCCACCAGCCGGCCAGGATTTTACACTTCCTGGCCACCGGCCAGCCTTTATTTTTACAATCTGCCTCTTACTTGGCTCCTCCCAGCACAGACAAAAGGCGGCCGGGCCGGGCTGAGCCCAGCCGAGCCGGGCCGGGCGGAGCGGGGCCGGCCTCAGGGGGCTGTATTCCCCCACACACACTCTGAGGAGTGGGGGAAGCCCGTTCCGGTAGAGTCAGTAAGTTTAAATTCTTCTGAGCTTTAGCGGAAGAAAGGAAAAGGAAAAGCAAAGGAAAGAGGAGCTCCCGTGGGGCGTCTCAGCAGCACCGGTGCCGGGTGGATGCTAGGGGTCTCGCCGAGTCGGCCGAGAGGTCACAGAATCATAGAATCGCAGAATATTTTGGGTTGGAAGGGACCTTAAAGCTCGTGTAGTTCCAACCCCCCTGTCATGGACAGGGGCAC
>JAVHNF010061978.1:16321-27435 GCA_034783455.1 Micropsitta finschii
ATCCAGGCATTGCAGTCGGGCTGACTAAAGCAGTGGTTGGCTCCTTTCTGGCTTGCCAGGCAGTTTCTATAAGCTGTTCCCTTTGTTTTTGCTTGCTTCTTTCTTTGTTTTACAGTGACAAATGTGATTGCGATACAGAAATTAAGGGACTGAAATGAAAAAGGAATGGGCCATTCTGGAGACATTCGGATTGGTATTTTCCCCTTTCCAATAATAATAATAAAAAAAACCAACAACAAAACCAACAAAAGTAAAATAAAAAAAATAAGAAGTTAGTAGTACTAATACAACCCTCCTGCTGCTGTTGTCTTTGCTCAGTGACATCGGGGCATGCTGGCGCACACACACACACACAGGCAGCTCTCAGACACTTGGACTCAGAAAAGCGAGTTTAGAACTGAAGTGAGTCTTCGGAGGAGACTGAGGACAGGTCCCAGGGCTAGAAGGTTTTTCGGTGGATGGCACGAGCTCCGTCTTCTTCATATTCCTTTTTCGAAACCCACATTTTCTTAAAGGTGTCCAGTGAGGCCAGGATAGAGCCACTGGGGAGAGACAGTATGGGTTAAAAGGCAACGTTGGCAGCACTCTCCTATCTCTGCAGAAATAAGCTCTTTCTATGCCACGATGCTTCCCCACATCAGAAAGCTGCTGAGCCTCCCAGCACTGGAGCCTGGCAACAGCGCACAACAGGGATGAGCAGTCTGCTTGCAAAATATGTCTTCCTAAAGACCACAACAGCCTTTGAAGCACACTTTAAGGCGCAGAGTAGCACTACAGGCAGGCAAATAAAACCTGGCTCTCCCCAGAGTTAATGAAAGTATTGCCACTGGCTAACTTCCTGGCAACAGGCTGGGAGCTGTACTGCAGCCTCTGAACTAGGATTACAATGCACTGCAGCGGTACTTACTGGCCTTGACATGTGAATAAACAGCAGGAACAAGCTTCTATGCAATGAGCAGTGGAGAAATATTTACCTCCCTGAAAAGTCAATATTTTAGCACAAATACTATTGGGAGGGTTTATAAGGGTATTTAGTTTGTAAGCAAACTTCAAAGATTTTTATGGGTTAGTTTTTTAGCTACTATTATTTACATTTTTTTTTTTAATGGTGAAACAATTCCCAGAAGACTGAATGGGATGAGTTTATGGCTCTAGCAAACCCAGGGAGTGACACACAGCACTTCAGTGCAAGATGTGCAATGGAAGTGAATGTGCTAGGATGCTGGCCCAAGCTGTTTCCCAAGAAGATGTTCAAAGTGATGTCCTCAGCCTGGGCTTCTGGCTCCCTGCTAAGTGATGTGATTTTCAAACGCCCTGCAGATTAAAGATTGCTTTCCAGTGCTCCCCACTTCTGAAAACTGTGCAGATTGACTCAGTTTAGTTGGCTGGTATTTTTTATCCTGCCCAATTCAGTCCTTCAGTGTCATTTCCTCTAACAGAATACTTTTTGATATCTTCAGAGCTATTTTAAGGTTCCCAATCCATCTGCAAAACAAATGGAGGGACTTGAGAGGGGTTACCTTGGACACAGAAAGAATGAAGCTAGGCCACCCAACTTTAGCAATGAGTGTTCCTACAGCTGATAGAGACATTATCCTAAGCTCTCCATACCCCCTGAGTTTAGGCAGTAATTCAGCATTATTATCCCTGACAGTCCAGGGAGCTGAGGTAACCATTTTCACAATTTAGCAGTGTACCAAAAGCTGGGTGATGAAGTGGCTAACCTGATGATACTTGGCTTGATACAAAGACTGGAGTCTTATCCCCCAGCCTCCTTTGTGCGTCACTGTGCAGACTCCCTGCTTAGCTCTGTAAAACTGCTTAGAGACAAACATTAAGCACCTCTTCCTCTGGCTTCGTTACCAAAACCTCTCACTTTAATCTTGAAATGCTGTAAGAAAAATACATCCAGACATATGCTTCATACAAAGCCCTGCGGCTCTAAATAGATAGTTTAAATAAAAGATGATGTGCAAAACTGAAAGGTCATGGACAGATCATTAACCACGCAGAACTGTAGAGTCTGCAGTTTTTCTCCTACCTCACAAATTAGTCGTTTCCTGCTTTGACGACTTTAGGCATAAATGTGATATTAGTGTGGCCTTCCTGAGCACCTCTGTCCCATAGATTCCAGAGAAAAAAATCTGCTGTGATTTGCATCACTGTGCTGCATACAAAACAAGATCTATTTCTCACATGTAGTGCTTCAGAGCTGCACCACTTAAAATGGTCTTGGTAACTCTGTCTAACCAAATCCCAGCTGTATAGCTGTTGCTGCTGCTGTTGCTATACCCTGCCCTGTGGATGGCTAACATGACAAAGAAGCCAGGGTTTCCTGGAGTATCTCAGTGGTTATGTTGCTGGCAGACAACTCAAGCACAGAGGGGTTTAATTTTTCTTCTATTCAGTGACCTTGCATAAATCATTTCCCACCCTCTGAAAGCACTTTGAAAATGATGGCTGACAAGTGGTATATAAGAAAGAACTTGGTGCTTTAGCAGGGCCTGGTAGTCATTTCAACACAGCCATTTTGTAATCAGAAAGACAATGGTTTATGCTGGTGCCAATGTATTTCATTAGGGCCCTGCAGTACTATGTGGTTCCCAGTGGTACAGCTCACTGCTGTGCCATGAACACCTCAGCTCTCTTTCCCATTGCCCTTGAGCTCCCCATGCCTGTGTTGCTTGGTGAGAGGGATAACTCCAGCTTTAAAGGAAAGGCTATATGGTTAGTTGGCAAATACAATATTCAGTTCCCGTGATCAAAAGAAAGTGTGCAGCACAGGAGGATGGCAGACAGTTAGGGAAAGGGAGTATGAAGATGGATTTTGGGAGAAAGCTTTCTGACAGTGAGCTTTGAAGCAAGAAGCTCATGCAGCAGGGACCCAAACCACGTGGAAACTCCAGGCTTGCTTCTGAGTGTTGAATTAGTGGGAACTCTTCTCAGGAACAGATTAGAAAGGAAGCACTCTGACACTCAGATGAGTCCCTGCCTTTGGGGCAATAGATGCCTCAGTGAGCGTCTGTTCCTTACTTAAGCTTCCTTGTTTGCAGAGAAAAGACAGTATCTTGTACTTCCTTCAGCTGCTTAAGGTTTTGATTACTTCTAGATATTTTTGGCCCTTTTGACTGCCATGAACTAAGTGCCCATGACTGTATTCTGTAAAAAGAGAGAGCTCAGCCAGGCTATTGCGTTGAGAATCAGGTGGGGAACAAGTGGGATTTATACTTTCCTTTCCATCACTTTGTCTCACATGTAGGAGTATTTTCACATTAAGCTGTCCAGATGTTTCTTAATCTGTATCCCTCCCTGTCATCCTTCCTGTTCTTCTTGGTCTTCTTGTTTTTTTCTTCTGCAATCCTGAGGCATTCTTCTTTAAAAGATTTGTTCAGATGAGGGCCTTGCTTGCAGAAGTCCAGCTGAGGGACAGAAATATGTGACTGTTGAATGGTTGTGCTGGTACGGCACCATTGCAGTGAGCACTGGCTGACTACAGAAAAAGCAGGTCATTAATCACCATCTGAAGGTTGCTCTCTGGTCTAGAAGAAAGGGCAGTTTTCCAGTAGAAAGCTGTCTATATGCAAATCACCACTTCTGTTGGCATTAGAGACCAGATTGAACGGGTACAGGGGACATCTCTCTGAAGGACATCTCTCCGTTTGTGTCAGGAGACACAGAGAGCTGAGTAAGAAGAACGTTGACCTGCTACATCTCTTGTTTCTGTTCTGTGGAGCGCAAGCAAATGCGCATTTTGGAGCTAAGTTACACCCATGCCCTTAACTAACATCACGTTGCATCATATTGCTAGAAAGGAGAGGAAACAATGGAAAAAAGCTTTTTCCCCCATGTCCTACTTACCTCTTTCACACCTGAATGCTCTCTGCTGTTGCTTATTGTTTCAGAGAGATTCCTCAGGTCCATGGGCTATGCTTTTTACACTACTGCTTGATCATGCACTCTGAGAGGTTGTGATCTAATCTTGCAAATTGTTCTGAAACACTGCTCTTGTAAAAGGTGCTCAGCCTGACTTGATGGCCTTAAGAATCTCTTTTCAGTGTTTGCATTTCAACTCAATGCTCTGCCCTGACTGTGTCTCTCTGAGTGCTCCTTTTCATAATACCTGGAAGTGCGACAGGTATTGTTGCAAGTAAAGGATCCTCCAGTGTGTTGAGTTTATGCACTGGACTGCTATAGTCTTTTTTTTTTTTCTACAAAACCAATGTGTCTCTTTGCATCCTCTACCATATAGCTATGAAGAGGAAACTGTTGGCACAAGTTGTATTTAACCTACTGGGAGGCCGACAATGGCTTTGCCTGTGTTGAGCATCTAGACCTTTAAAATAACATTTCCATGACAGGAAGAAGAATTAGGAAGAATCCCAGAGTGATAATATGAAGAAATGATCTGGCAGCCTCATCAGGACTGCAGTGAGATTCAAGCAGACATTAGATCATTGTCACCTACTGCAATAAGGGACCCAAATTTGGCTTTTGTACCACATATTATTGTACAAGTTGGCCCAGGTACATATTTGGTTTTTCAATTCAGTTTTGCAAGACTGCCTTGTTACAAATGGGAAGTTGAGCAGCACTACTTCAGGCTTCAGTTCTGTAAAACAGTTTGTCATTTGTGTTTCCTTTGCTGTGCATAGCAAACTTAATGGTAAGAACTTTCTGATGGCCTTCATCTAGTACTGCTGCATACACAAATGATATTCCAGTCCCAGCAAATGGACAAATACATTTTGAGAGTGCAGTCCAAAAGCGTTGTTTTCCAGTGTGTCAAATGCACAGAGCTCTACCAATTTCAGCTGGAGTTTAGATGACTTGAAAAGAAACCAGGAACAAATTCAGCCCAATCTGCAGTACTGAGATTGAACTTTCAGACCAGTGTAACTCCATAGCACAGGTTTGATTTAATATGACAGGAATCCGCTTAGTTTTTGTGACACAGGTGCCCCTGTCCTGATGGCCTGGGTCTGTGGGCTACCCCGTATGTTCCTCACATTAAGGAGCAGATCTCGCACCAAACAGCACCCATGGGTTCAATGTGTCTCGCAGCAGTTGTAGGGCTATTTGCCAGTATAGGAAAGGGGCTCATAATTTGGCCCTATAGTCTTTTTGACTTCTTCAGTGTTTTTGAATACTGAAACAAGCCCTTGTCCTTATCCAGATCCCCAGGTCTTTTCTACATCAGTGTTGGCAGCTGTGTGGTGGAAGCGTAAGGTCTGGGCCAGGAAAAACCCCAAGGCATGGAGGAAAAGTGCTGCATATATGAACCATGTCTCAGTGGATGAGATCTAGAAGGTTGCTATGTGTGAAAAGGCTAAATCCCATGTACTTCTGTGTGTGCTGAGCCATTCTTCAAGTGACCCTCATCAGGGTGCTGCTGAGCTGACACACATTAGACTGTGAATGAAGCAAAAAGTACAGAACTGGCCCCAAATAGTAATGGAGAAAGGACTGGACAGCACTGATAGATAATGGGTGGAAAAATGTGTTCCGTCATGCCTTAGTGCTGGGTTTAAAAGCGAAGAAAAACATCAGCTTGGCCAAATAAAAAACAAAAAAAAAAAAAAAAGAGAAAAAAAAAGGGCTCCACAGATTTGTCTCCCTTTTTTCGTTGAGTTTGCACATTTCACTTCTACAGGGGGAATAACAGCTGCAATCTTTCCTCATCACAATTGCAAAGAAATGATCATCCCCTTTCGCTGCATTTCCTAACTCCCCCAGTTCCTCTTTCAGGTTTATGCCTTTTCTGTATGAAGTTCTCTTGGTAACATGGAAATTAATTGAAATGAGTGTGACTAAGAGGGGAAGACCAAATAATGTCAGGATTTCAGTAGTAGATCCTGAGTTGCGTAAGTACTATTTTTACAGTGATTGCAGACAATCTCATGAATCATTGCAAATGTACACAGCTAAACACAGGCTGTTTCTTCCCAAGGCTGGGCCTGAGCGGTTAAAGCTTGTACATCCACAGAGCATGGGTGCTAATAATAACCCCTGCATTTAGACAGCGCCTTGAGCTGGTGTCCCTCACAAACATGATGGGGCCTGATCTGTAGAGGTGTAGCAAAACCACAGCACTCATTGAAACAAATCTCCTGCAAGCAATTACCAATTCCTGTAACCTTCTTGGACTTCCTGCAAAAGACCTCACTCCCACAGACCATTAAAAATGTCCCTGCCAAGATTCTGGAGGTAAAAACATGTCCAAGCCCTCACACGCTCTGTTACTCCTTTCCTTCCTTTGTCTGTACATTATTTAAATGTCTTCAAAGCCAGCTGGAACCCTCAGAGGCCCCTGTTTGAGGCAACTTCTGTACTCCACATACCGCTTGTCCAATTTTCCTGTGGAGACATTTGAACTTTCTTCTGTCTGCATGTCTTGCCATCTGTAATGGGAGCTTCTTCCTGAACCGAGATCAGCTCATTGTTCAATGCCCATCTCCAGAATTATCAGCCTAGGCCTTTTCTTTAAAAAGAATTAAAAAAGGAAAAGGGAGAGAAAAAGCTATCCTCTTTACTACATGAAGGCAGTAATCCTTATTAAGTTCCTCTATAATCTTTATTGCTATTACCACTTGCTTCCCTCTGCTCTGCACTCCTTTTTAACTTCTTTCAATCTGAGCAAACTGGGAGTTTTACCCTGGTGTGCTTTTTTCATTCCCACTGACCGTGAGATGTCATATTTCACTTTGGGAGAGGCAATATTAATCAGTGTGGCTGCATGAGTATCTCTAATGCCTCATGGAGAAAGCTTCCTGTGCTTCCAGTCTCGGCTCCTTTTGTGCCTCTTGGCCCCGTGGCCGCATTACGTTACCCTTACTTACTGCTCTATAGTCTCCATGCTGTCTACACTGACAGGATGCAGCATGGCAATTTGATGACTACAGTGCATTACAGGGATGGATTCCAGCCAGGGAGTCTAGCTCATGCAGCAAGAAGCAGGTGTGAGGCTAGTAAATGATGGCGACTGGAAAGCAGAAATGACATTAGCTGGGACAGAGAGCTATGGGGACGGATGAGAGACTCACTTTCATGCAAGGCCTATGCTTGGTCCCTTCCATATTACTGTAAAGGTTGTGCAGGCTTTAATGGGGTCAGGGAGCCTTAAAGTACAGGGTCATAAGAGACTGTGTGTCCATTCCCCAGCTAAAAGGTGGGAACCAGTGACTAAGTGGTGAGGGACAGAGGAATGTCATTCTTGCACCATTTATACGGCTGTCAGGCTGTAGCTCAGAAGATGAGATTGCTTGGAGTCAGTTTTACAGTGTCACTGTCCTCCTCCAGGCGTTTGTGAAGCATCAGGGTGTATGCTCAGAACATTGCAGATGTATCCATTGAGATGTATATTTACAGTTTGCTGTTGCACTTAAACCGGATCGGTTTCCTGTTTGTAGTGTGACAGTTCTGGCTTTGGATGGCTAAGTGTGCTGTTCCTCTTACACTACACTTTGCCTCTGTGCTGAAGAGCAACGGAAGGATGTGCTCTGAAGAACCTTATATCGAAATATTAAACTAGGTTGCAAATTGCTTCTCCTAACCCTGTTATTAGGATTAACAGAGAGAGTTACCCATAAATCATGACACATTGGTTTTTTTTTTCCCTACCTAAGATATATGGCTGTATTTATAGATTTTAAGAGGTTGTGAAGTCACTGCAAGCATACTTCCCCAGCCAGGAGCAAAAAGTGCTTGGCTGTAAACTGGAGGTGGATGTTTTATTACTAACATATTTATTTGTGAAAACACTGTACAGCGATGTAAAATATTCTGCCTTTAAGAAGTATATGCATAGCCACAGGGGACAAAAAATATTATATATTATGTATGAGGTAGAAATATGATAACAGCAATGCAATAGGGATGTGCATGTATGTTTTTTATAGTATGTAACTGTACTAGTCTTAAAGGATTGGACATGTAGTGAATAGAACATTAGCTTTTGGATTATAGGGCTGGGGCTCTGGGACTATCTGGGCATTGATATGTATTGGTGTAGTGTCTGATATGATATGTACATTCAATACAATTTCTCCAGCTGTGAGCCTCCTGCTCCCCTCTGACCATTTGCTTAAATTGTTCATTTCTGTAATTTTGAAGAAAACTCAAGATTTTGAATTCCGTGAGGAAGAAGGTTGTAAACTTCCTCTCTTAGCTTTCCCTCTGTGCCGTGCTGTCTCTGAAAGCAATATGCTACATAAAGGATGATGAGAAATAAGATGGAAAACCAAGTGTCGTTTCAGTGCTTTTAGAGATCAGTGTCTCAAATGTCCAGTGAACAAGTCTGTTGAAATTGCTGCTCTAACTAATCCTCAAAATACTAAAGAAGGTGAAGATGTGAGGAGCGATAGACCTTTACTGTAACGTGCATCAACACTAAGGGTGTATTTCTTCTTGGATCCCTGATAAATGAGCTAGTTAGCTACCCTTTATCTTACCTAATACTAATTATAGCAGCCTGGGCTCTGTAGGGACTAGGGATTTGTGGTAGGAGCTGCACAAGGACAAAACCGTGGAAACCAATGTAAGTAAAAGCATCTGCTCCTGCTCGTCCTCCAAACCAGCCCATCCAAGGCTTAGTCTAGGAAGGAGAATGGAGCTGTGTGAGTCAGGAGGTGTTTGAGGTGCTGGTCCATGGATGAAGCTGGGTACTACTGGGAAGGAGGTGGGAGCCTGTGGGCTGCAAGGGGATCCTGTCCAGGGGGGTTTGTGCAGGAGCTGAGCCAGTTTGCTGGGATTAAAACATTAAAACCTTAAAAGTGGTGTCAGGGGGTCACTGCAGAGTGAACGCAGCCGGTGCCCGTGCCTGGGGTGTGCAGGGTGCTGCTGTGGGCGCCAGTGGGGAGGGAGGGCATCTGGCATGGGGTGAATCACTGGCACTTGCCCTTTGTTGTCCCTCCTGGGCGCCGGCCAAGGCACCCAGCCATTTTCTGTGAGGTGATCCAACAAGATCACAGCACAAGGAGGGCAGGCCATCTGCCAGGAGCCGGGCCGCTCTTCTGCTGGTCCCCGTCCTGATCCTGAGAGCGAGTGGCTGCTTGGCCCTAATGGCTGTGAGGCCCGTCTGTTGTGGGCCAAGTGCTGTCCGCCATCCTGGCCCTTGCCTGCTGAATGCAGGTCATGGTGGCCGATGTGGGAGCCCACACCACAGCCCCAAAGCTGAGAAGAGTGGGGCCGCAGGATCAAACTGCTTCCATCTGGCTTTTGGACCTGCAATGCTATCAGCCCTGCTCCCTCCAAGCCTTAGCCCTCAGTACACCTCTCCTGCACTGCCTGTCCATGGTGCAGTGTTCTGGGGCTCCTGAGGGTGCTTGGTCATACAGCTGGGGCTGCTCCCATGTCCATCTGTCCCTGTAAACATTCAGCACTGTCCTTTCTCCCTTGCAAACCTGCAAACAGTAACCCATACTGCAACCCAGTCTGCTTCTCTTATCAAGATAGATGCACATCCCAGCTTTTATTAATCGCACTGCTCACAGCCATTCTCCTCAGTGGATGCTTTGTACACAGGAGGTGAGCTGCTCTCCTCTCCATACCACTCACACTGATGTCATGATGGGCTGCTCCTGCCTTGATGCACTGAAGGACACATAGAATCTTGTGAGGTAGAGCTCAGTGCATTGCAATGCAGGTTGGGTGAGAGAATTCAACCTATATCTTGCTCTATTTTTTTCACCCCAAACTACAAATGCTTAAAGATGTGAATATTTTGTTCTTCTGCAGTGCATGTGTTACAGAGCAGATGCTCCCATCTGTGCATCACGATGCCTTTGGTAGAAGGGATGGGCACCAGGGAGTTTGTACGTTACATTGCACAGAATGATGTTTTCTCCCTAATACCTCTTGTTGACAAAAGAGTGCTTTGGGAGATGCCGAGGACAGAAATAACTCTTTGCCTATATGGCTCGCAGTTAAAGCCTGTTTGCTGGGGAAGCGAATTTTTCTTGCTGGATGAAATCCACCTCTATGCCAAGGTGCAAAAGAGCATCTCACCATTTTGCTGAGCTGGCACCCGGGGGTGAATGACCTGCATGGGGAATATAAAAAGAGGCTTTCTAAAATGGTGCTTATTGAGCTGCAGGACAGAATTAATTTATCTGAATTTAACGTGAGTCCATGGTATTGAAGATGTCAAGGACAATGATACATGGTTAGAAGTTCACAAAGCGAGAAAGAGCGCAGGAGACAGTAATTTAGTTTAATGTGTTTAATTTGTGGTATGACAATGTATTTCATTATCCACAGACATAGTCCATACAGGTTAGAAATCCCCTGGGGACAAGATAAATCAGGAGAGTGCTTGCTTTAATGTCATCTGCGGGGACATCCACAAAGTGAGGTAACTGGTAATTCCTGGGGAATAGAGCGAAAACAAAAGTATGAATTTCTCAGATTCTGAGTATTTACTTGGTATCACTTCCCAACTGATACAACTACCATAAAGGCAGCAAGGCACAAAGAGGGTTAGTGGAGCAAACTTCAGTGGAAGACAACATTAAAATGCCTTGAGTCAGCACTGGAAAGTTCATTTGTCCTTACTGACGTGTGCTGCCAGGGCTCTGCTGTGGTGTGCTCTATCATACCACCTCCTACTCGAATGTGAAATAGTAGGTTTCAACAGGCAGCCTCTTTCTTCATGGGATGTTACTCCATTTCAGTGGCTTTATATCGCTACATACTCTGGAATTTCTGAAATGTTCTAGGGGACAAGCGATGACTGCTTGGAGCTGATTATGGACAGCAGGAAGACAGCAGCTCTTTATGTTCAGCTTTGCTTCTGGTACACTTCTGGGTGTGGGGAAGTAGCAGGACTGCCTTTTTCCTGAAGTGCCTGCACAAGCATCAAGCAGAAAGGTTGCCTTCCCATGACACATACTAAGGCAGGTTACAACAGGGTTTGTTGGTTATGTCACACAGTTGATGTGGTGTGGTAACACAGCGTGACAGCAAGATGAAATGCAAGACCCTGTGTCAAAGAGTCTGCTTTCAAAACATAGCCTGCTCCTTACCACCCCGCAGGGCACGAAACTTTTCACCCAGATGTCACATGCTTGCTTGCTGGTTTGCCCGTGTCCTGGGGCGGGTGGAAAGGTTGAGCGGGGCAG
>JAVHNF010061978.1:37325-61804 GCA_034783455.1 Micropsitta finschii
AAAGTCAATAAAGACATACCTGTGCACTGAGTTAAGCATGTGCTTAAATGCTTTGCAGGGTCATTGCCAGCACACATAGCTGAGAGTCAAGTCTTGGGCAGCTTCTGGTGCTTCTTCCACTGTCATGGTTTCACCCCAGCCAGGAACTCAGCCCCACACAGCAACTTGCTCACTCTGCCCTGGTAGGATGCAGGAGGGAATCAGAAGAGTAGAAGTGAGAAAAATCATGGGTTGAGATAAAGGTATTTTAATAGGTAAAGCATAAGCCATTCACACAAGTGAAGCAATACAAGGAATTCATTCACTGTGTTCCCATAGTCAAGCCAGAGAATTCCCGTAGTCAGACAGGTATTCAGCCATACCCAGGCCAGCAGGGTTCCATCATGTGTAATGGTTACTTGGGAAGACAAATGCCATCACTGAGAATATCCTCCCTTCCTTCTTCCCCCTCCAGCTCCATATGCTGATCATGCCATATGGTGTGGGATATCCCTTGGGTCAGCTGGGATCAGCTGTCCTGGCTGTGTCCTCTTCCAACTCCTTGTGCTCCCCCAGCATGCTCACAGTGGGGTGGTGTGAGGAGCAGAAAAAGCCTTGGCTCTGTGTAAGCGCTGCTCAGCAGAAAACATCCCTATGTTATCAACATCGTTTCTAGTGCAAATCCAAAACACAGCCCTTTAGTAGCTGCTATGGAGAAAATGATCTCAGCCAAAATCAGCACATCCACACACACATTTAAAAATCTTCAGATTTCTGGATTCAGTGAAGAAAAACCAGTATTGAAAAAAGTTTTAAATGAAAATAAGTCTTCCATTAAGCATGAATAACCAATATCAAACTCTGCAGTGGTCTGGACATTTCAGACAGTTTACAAGATTAAATTGCAGAAAACCACACTGTAGGCTGAAACATTCTGACATTAGTGCGGGTGAAGAGCCAGGTGGGGACGCCAGGGATGCATTCTTTCAGTACACTTTCAGTGGTGTTATAATGAAAGTGATATTTGGCCTAAAGAATCTAAGGACAATATTTTCACAGTAGCTGGTTGAATTTTAAGATGTGATAGGTGGCTTGTCTTTTAGAAACACTGGTCCAAATGGTTTTATCTGTATGATAGGGCATGTTTTGTAATTTCTAAGGTCAGGGGGTCAGGCAGATGATCTCATCTGGCTACTTGAGATGGGCCATACCATTTAATTGAGTAATTCTTTCATCTGAAGGAATTCTCCTTTGTGTAAGCAAACACAGCAGAGCAAAACAATACATGCTAGTCTTTCAGTTCCTTGATACCCACAGTCAAGAGGTGCGATTATCTTGATGGTAAGATTAAAAGCAAGGAAATAATGTCTGATGTTTCCCTCCCCAGTGCATACAGGCAATGCTCAGCTTTACTGTGTTTTCTTTTATTAAGAAGACAGATATTTTTTTAGTTTCCAGACTAAAAGTCCTTCATACAAACTTTTCCTACCTCTTTGTTTCCTGTGGCCTCTATGCCCAGCTCTTGGTGTCCTCTCCCTGTTGTAAAGCTCATGTAAAGCAAATCAATGAAACAGGTTGGCAATCTTTGGGCTTTGTCTGAACTGAAACCAGAAGAAAGCATACTGGGAAATGGTTGTGAGAAACGAATGTAATTGGACTAGAAAGTTCAGTTGGAGTAGAAGACCACAAGGAAGGTTTCTTCAGTCAATGTTTGATTAGAAGGTTACTTTTTGGGGGAAGGACAGAGGCTTGGTGAATTATAGGCTGGGTTTTCTACTGTTTGTTGGTAAAACATGCACTTAATCCTTCAGAAACACAAGTTCTTTTCTGTTTGTTTGCATACCCGTGTTCAAAGGAGCAGCAACTTTGTTGATCTGACTGCTGCTGCTCTTAGTGTTGCTTCTATGTGCCTTGTATAGTAGTTCCAAAACTACTTCCATGTTATTAAAATTCTGGGTCTCTGCAGTTTTCTAACTGATCTACTTGGATCAGAACCATTGCCATGAAACTGCAAGGGCAGTCCACTGCAGACCAGAGGAAAATAATCCTCCAGGGCTGTGAGATCTATTCCTTCTGGTTGCAAAGTTAATGCCTTTTTCGTGACTTTTGTTATCTCATATAGCAAACCTGGCCCACGGCTCAGAAATCTGGCATAACAAAGATGTTAATATGCACGTGGATTTAGATGCCACCAAAATTCTGTCAGTGCTAACAGTGATCACAAGCAGATGTATATGCCAGGATTTTCTGGGATATATTTCTTGAATGCTTGAAATTCACAACATGTTTCCAATCTTCTCCTGTGTGCTTAAAAGTCACGACTTACCAGTAAAAGAAGATGATATTTTATTAGCAAATGTGTTGCAGGTCTGGTAGCACAGAGACCTCCATTAGTGTTGAAAAGCATGTTAAATGCTGAGCCTTTAAATTAACCTTGCAGTTATCTACCTCATCACTGCCCTGCTTATGGGTAATGAAAATCTAGCTTATGCCTAAAATGTGATTCTTTTCCTCCAGTTATGCTCATTCCACTGCAGTATGGCTACTTCAGAAGGAGTCAAATGAAGAGAACTTTGGTTTTTGTTTTGTGTGGATAGTTTAGGATTCTTGTTATCATTCAAAATTGTTGTCCATTGGTAATCTGATTCTCCTGTTCAAATTTAACTCTTGAAAGCATCAGCCACATTGCACAAAGGCAGGTGTGATGATCTGCACCTCAGTTTATTCAGACTGACAGCTCTGTGTGAAAGCACTTGAGTTAAGCACTATGAACACAATCACTAGAATGGGAAAAGAGCTGTGATGGCCTTTATTCCAGTTTCAAGGTGTAGTGCTGAGGATGTGTGACTAAGCCATCAATGGGTGTGTGATGCAGGGTACACAGGGAAGACATCTAAGTCTGACCTAGTCAACTCTGAATCTTTTGTATTAAGTGGATAGGAAGGAGAAATTGAAGTGAAAATGCTTGTAGCTGCCCATATGGTAAGCCTAAAGTGACTGCAGCAAACGCTGGTGTTTTAACTTTTGGAAAGTGAAGTGAAGGTGAAGGAATCCCATCCATGGGGAGTATCTGCCTGCCCTGTGAACCTGACTCACAGGTGTAGCAGGGTCAGCACTGTCCCATCTGCTGAAAGCAAAGATGCTGTGTTACATTCTGAGGATTTTGCTTATCTGGAATGTTTCTCAGAGCTGTAATAACTATTGCAGACCACAGTAACAAACTGCTGTGTTCTGAGGAAATCTGAGCTTGTGCAATTCCCTTCCAACAGAAAGTGTATTCAAGGTTGAGACAGTGCAGACTTCACATGAACCCAGAAAGCCTCTCTTGCAGGCCACTGAGTGTTAAAAGGTGCTTATTAACTTTGCTACTTTTCTGGGCATCTTCTGTAAATGGAATGATGTGAGCTTCACAAGATCTTCTGTCTTGGCAGTGTACAGGCCTCCTTGAAATCCAGCTACTGCTGGCTGCGTTCGTACCACAACTGGAAAATCAAGGCAGACAAACAAAATGGTAGGAATCATTTGCAGTCTCTTGATATTGCTCCAAAGCCAAAAAGAAGTTTCAGCCTGAGGATCATGTTTTAGTCTATCATTAGGAGTTGGCTTCTTTAAATTCCCCTAGGTGGGCAGTTACATCATTTAAGCATTAAAACCATCCAGTTTATATCAGGCTTCTTCTAAGTAAAAGAGTTCATGCTAATAAGAAGCAGTCTCTGGAAGAATTCAGTCTAACAAGAACAAGGGATGACAGAGCTGCTGGAAGGAAGTGGATTTCCATGGAGATGAAGGTCGATATCAGAGTCAGGACCAGAACCAAGCTTCTAGCACACCAGATCAGGCTGCTCTAAGCTTCTTCTGTCACCTGGTGGGCTGGAAAGAGGAGCTTGAAAGAGACTGTCAAACGGAGGAAAGAGCATTTACCTACTTCACTGACTTTACCAATAGAGGTTCTTGGGAGAGGGTTTTCTCTAACAAGCAAAGTAGTTTCATGAACAGTAGCGGAAAAGGGACAAATAAAGCATTTACAACATCTTCAGCCTGGTGCTGAGGATGTTACATGAAAAGCATGTGTAAGTATAAAGCACAAGATGTCAATGCTTGTGTTCACAGCAAATTTCTCGCAAAATCAGCTTCCTTTGCAGTTTCTGATGGCAAGTGTTGCAATGGTCAGAGACTGTTTCATTTCCCTGTGAAATACCTCCAAGACCCTTTGGGCTAACTCTTTATGTTGATTATAGTCCTTGTATCGCCTAACTTCCAAGCAACCTGCTACCTCTTGGCATTCCCCAGTCCTGGGTTAGGCACTCAGACTTCTTTTCCATGCAGAGCTGAGGGAGCACCAAACCTCTAGCACAGGGTTTAACTTTTATTTGCCTTGTAGAAAATCCCAGGCCCTTAATGTGGTGCCTTCATCCAGGACATAGATTTAGACTGTGTGTGATGAAGACCTCTTCTGTCATTAGAACTTGTCAGTGCAATCATTTCTCATTGAGGGCATGTCTTCTTATTGGTACCAAGATATTCAGAGCTAGGTCTGCTATCTGGGAGACAAGACACTTGTTTTCTAATTGTTCCACCTCTTGAGTGTTTGAAAAAGGGAATAAATATCGATATCCCCCATTCTAAGGGCAACAGCTTAGGTATGGCTTAAAATGGGACATAATCATAAAATCACCTTCTTATCACTGGTCTGCTCTTTTGAGACCTGGCCATGAAGTTGTGCCTGTGTCTAGAGTATATCTAGAATACAACTATTGGTTTGGGACCTTGGAGACAAGTAGGAGAATATCTAGGTTCAATCCTGCCCAGACAGGATTTGGGCGTTAGTTAAGATGCTATCAAAAAGATTCATAGTCATGTCAAGAGGTTGCTTCTGGCATGAACTTGGTTGCCTGTAGCTCTAGATGTTAGCTGAGGAGGGGTTTTGAAGATCCTAGTGATAGTAAGATGCCTTCTGAAGCCCTGCTGAAAGTAGGCCCTTTTTGAGTCACACCCTCCTTGTCCAGTCTTGCCAGTATTTTAGTTCACCTTGTGAATAATAAATACAACTCTCATTCGGTACAAGCAAACTCCAACAGACAAAATGTCAATGTCCTAATGCGGACATAAATAATTCCCTTCACTAAAGTTTAAAAGGCTGTAGATTATGTTTTCCTCCCTGCAACATTAGCTAAAGGCTAAAACTGTATTTCAAAGACTGGCTAATTATAACAGGCTGCTCTATTAATGGATAAGAGTAGTTCTGCATGTTGAGGAAAACTGTCTTCTCTGTACTGAGATCTACTTCTTTTCACAAAACAGAAATGTGCTGGACTGGATAAGTGAGAAGCACCCTGAATTTTTTGTTTACTTCAGAAGTGTAATGGATGTTTATGGGCAAAACCTGACTGAGAAAATTTTGAGGGATCAGGAAAATAAATGCAGGAGTCCTGTTTTTTCCTTTTGGGGCAGGAAAAGCTTGTGCTTATAGAAGTATGCTGTGTACTGTTGTCCTTCAGGGGAGTAGGAAATTATCTTTCCTTTGCCTTCTGCTTTTCACAGTCCTTTAGGGCAATGCAGAAAGGATGGAACTTGTGGCAGCACGATATCCTACCTCTGTGGTGCACAGCTGTAAAGGTTAGCATCATGTCCAGGACGATGACAAGCTGGACAGTCCATGTGGAGTGAGCTGAAGAAATGAACACTTACTCCATCAGGAGGTATTAATAACACGTAGGGTGCAATCGGAAGACAGCTGGTAGAAAAATGGAATCTTTGAAGAAGTTAGTGGCCTACCTACCTTACAGGTGAACAGTTCTGAAAAGAGGACTGGTGTTCCAGTCAAGGGGTTGCCTCACTTGGCAATCAGGACAGCATCAGTTTGCTGTCCTCTAGTAGCTGAAAGCTGAGTGTGAATTCAAGAGCTTGGAAACTGGACAGGGTCTTTAATGGATCCATAAATACACAAGAAATATCAAACTGCTGAGCTACACCAGAGGCTGGCAAATATACTGTAGGCTTTCCCTGTGGGTTGCAGTACCGATACCAGTAGGTGTGAAGCTAGTCAAAATGGTGGAAGAAAAACACAACCTCTGCAACAAAGCATAAAAGAACACTGCTGATCTAAGTACCATTTAGGACTGTTCACTAAGATTGACTGTACCCTGTAGTGCTACTCTTGGGGGACAAAACTGAAACATCTGCTCTAGCCTGGTCCACTGAGGCTGGGGTCATGGAGGTGCTGGAAACATTTTCACTGCAAAGACTTAGTCCAGTCCATTTGTTACTGAAAAAGTAAGACCTATTAAGCTTGCGTTTCATAACCTAAGCCCTTCAGCTAATGGAAGCAGTAGGATATACTAGGGTGATTGGTGGTCATCATTTCATACATAGCTTTTTGTCCAATTAATACATCTTTTCCTCGACCACACAAAACCCCCTCTATAATTGTGAGAATAAATATGCAGACCAATCTGTCCACAAGAAAGCTCTTATTCTGTTTCCCCTTTTTTTTTGTGAAAAGAAAGCAAGAAATCTTTTGCTCCTTGCAATCCTAATGCTGTAGCATTTGCCTGATTTGATGCAGTTACCCCCAATTTACATCCATATGAGTGAGCAAAAGAATCAGGTTGAGAAATATGTATTTCTACACCACCACATTACAAGACTCCTTAATACCCTCATCCTAACCCTGGAATGCAAGGGAGACTTGAAGTTTGGCAAAGGTTGTAGCCAGATGCAGTGAGCTCCTATGTTCACACCCTCCCTAATTATTACTTTTTTAAAAATAATAATAAAATGCAAATAACTTACACCTGGTAAAGCTGGAAAGGCAAAGAAAAACAGTGAAGGACCTGGAGGTTGTGGGAGTGTTGTTGTTATTGTTGTTATTGTTATTTTTAATCAGAGGAATACACACCTGTCTAAAAGCTCCTCAGATATTGTCTGCTAGTGCTTTGGTATCCCCTGCTAATACATTGATGTAATGTCCTTTGGTTGTGTTACCTAATTGAACAGATGACAGGGGGTGGAGGAAGCTATGCATGGAAACATGCTAGAGATAGAAGAGAAGAATTCCCACCCACGCAGCAGGCATGTACTGTAATAATGGAATAATTACGTGCAGTTTGTTTATAGCTGTCTTCCCCTAGCATTGATGCCTTGGGCTAGAAGTGAAGCAGGACGGGTCCTGCAATAAGTTTTTACAGTCATATTTTTGCCACGATTTGTCTTTTATTCTCCATTAGAAAGCAGAGCATGTCTAGAGCAAATGCAGAGGCTTCAGTCCTTCAGGATACTAAAGATTTGCTTGAATTTGGGGAGGGAGGGGGTGTTCATGAATGGCTGGTTTGGATTTGTCCCATGACCTATGGACTCAGAAATCTGTAATAATGGTTCTCATCCCATGCTCCTAATTTGCCCAGAGTTGCTCAGAGCTGGATCAGTCTTGGCCTGAGACATTTGCCAGCCTTTTAAATAATAAATACTGGGCTGTGGATAAAAACCAAAGCCAGATGTCTTTGTGTGGTAGGGATGGCTAAGTAACTGTTACTGCAGTGGGCTGTATGGTAAGGATCCATTCTTGGAGGTTTGAAGCAGGTTGGAAATTGTTCTTTTGGATTCTTCCTGATGCTTGTTAATAAAATGACTCAAGTCCTGGCTTTTGCATTTCAGCATGCACTCCCAAAGTGCTGATGATTATCCTTCTGCTGCCTCTATAAATTTACTAGAGGATGCAGTAGGCTTCATCCAGCTGCCTGCCATTTTGTGTTCACTCCAGCCACAGATGTATGTATACACAGCATTTCCTTTCCACTGGCACTTAGCAAAACGTTTCCAGACAAGCCGAGTATCCACATGATGAACTTTATCTGTCTCCTGCAGGAAGCTGCACGCCATGCCCTTGCAGTCAAGAAGAGAAATGGGAAGTATTCACAGATTAACTGCAGTGAGGTCAATAACAGTCGCTGCACCAGGAAACAACTGGAGAGCTCCCAAGACAGTTTTTGACATGATAACCATACCTGCTGCATTGCATCTGTCACACAGATTGTGAACTTTGGCAGCAAATGGCTTATTTCATATGCATTTGTGCAGCATGTGACATGATAAAGGGCTTGATTTGAGGTTCAGTTTATACAGCTAAGTCATGGAAACTCAGAGCAACCTGCAGATAGTAACTGATGAAATACCTACACCCCATTTATATGCATCGTGGACAAGAATGTGTATACCACACACTGGCTTTGGAAATACCTTGGAAATTCACTACAACTGTTATTTAAGGGGTCAGAGAAGTAATAATAATGAGTTGACAATGAACAATATATGAAGCAGCTGTTAACATCACCTTACACGTGCAGCAGACACATCCCTTTCCCGGGGATGTTACAATCTGGAGTGCTATTTTAATCAGCTAAAACTGTTGAGAGGAACGTAGAAAAACTGTTCTAAACAAGCTGAAAAAATCAGCTTTGCAACATAAACCAAAATAGGTGTTATCTTATTTAAAAAACAGTTTTGGAATATATGATTTCTACTTGTTTAAACAGTCCTGGTGCCAATGCCTTGGCTTTGGCAAGGGTTTGCTGGATAGATGGGACAATGGAAAGCCTGCAAGGTTGCAGGTAGATGCCATCCACTCCCATGGGCATACCTGTTCCCTGGAGTGCTGCTCAAGTTGAGTAGCAGGAAAGAGCCAAGCAGTGGCTGCACCAGCCACCTTTACTGACTGACACTGAGATTTTGATGGAACAAGTGTGCATTTGTGCAATACTGATCTCATTTAATCAGCCCTTTCTGATGGGCAGACTTTTGGCTGAAATGCAGTTGCTATGTTTCATAGCTCTCTCCCCTGGATCCTATAATGGGTAAGGCCATATGGTCATTGAAAGTGGTCTTCTGTTCCTATGTCCATGTCATATGTAGGAAGTTACGTAAAGCAAATGAGTGAATCAATAAAAATAGCAAGGTGTGGTGGGCTAACAGAGATTTAGGAACCAGCATTTCTCTGTTTGACTTGCTATCAATGATTTACCATAGGGCCTTGGGTAAGTCACTTTGTATTAATATGACTCAGTTTCTGCCTCTGAAACAACTGTCTGCTGATCTCACTGGGGCAGTTTTAAAGCTTAATTTACTTATATTTTATAGCACTTTGAAGATGTGAACTACACCATATTATGGGAAACATTGGGAGTCATAAAAGAAAGAGTCGGTGTTGCAAGAGGAGGTATGATAATGAAGCCTAAAGTCAGAGACATAATGCTTCAGTTCTTTGCTGAATCAAAGCCTAAGACTGTGAGTTCTTTGAAACAGACTCTCCTCAATTAGAGGCCTGCTCAGAGCTGAACATAATAGAGCTATGACATAGCTGGGGCCTCATAGCCCTTCTGTAATAAATGATTAGGAACTTAAGCTTGAAGATGGCACCAGCTGCAGGACTGCTACAGGGCCTTGTAGGGTCTACCTCTTTCTCTCACTTCTCTTAGGCTTTTTATTATCTTCAAATCTCTGTGCCTTACTGCTTGTTCCATTCTCCAGGTCATTAAAGCATTGTTCAAGCTATAAATAAAGAAGATGAAATTACAGGGTACTTATATGCATGCTAGCTAGGAAGCTGAATGGGAATGAAAGGACTTCCTGGTTTTCTTCCAATTCAAAATGTTATTGAGTTACTATGTAATCAGATAAATGAGTTGTTAATCAAAGTGATGTCAGCTTAGGACATACCATACAAAAATGATTCCGTTGTAATCAGAACTGTATAATTAAGCAATGAGGCATGACAGGACTTGAATTATAAGCACGATAATTTTCACCTCAGTGCTACTGATGAGGGCCATGGCTGTCTGCCATCAAGTACCTGACAATGTCTTGCTGTACAACAACGCTCGCACTGAAACATCTGAGGCAAAACAGAGTAAAAAGTATTCTTTCATCTTCACAACCCCCAACCCTGCTCCAGGGTGAAGCATTTCTGTGATCAGCTGGGTCAGGCTGAGCTCAGCGCATATGGGAGTGAGTTTGATTATGTCTATGCCTGCTATTACAATATTTATTGCATGAATGCATTTTGCTTAACATGAGTTTAACATGACAGTGGGGTATGGGATCCTCCACAGGGGCAATGATTTGATTCACAGTTACAATTAGTTAAATTAGTATCTGAAGGGGGCTTAAAAGGATGCTGGGGATGGACTCTTCATTAGGGACTGTAGTGATAGGACAAGGGGTAATGGATTGAAATTTAAACAGGGGAAGTTTAGGTTGGATATAAGGAAGAAGTTCTTTACTGTAAGGGTGGTGAGGCACTGGAATGCGTTGCCCAAGGAAGTTGTGAATTCTCTATCCCTGGCAGTGTCCAAGGCCAGGTTGGACAGAGCCTTGGGTAACATGGTTTAGTGTGAGGTGTCCCTGACCATGGCAGGGGGGTTGGAACTAGATGATCTTAAGGTCCTTTCCAACCCAAACTGTTCTATGATTCTATTAAGTTTCAGCAAAATGCTTAATGTTACAGAAGCAGCACACCAAAATTGTCCCTGCCTACCAGTGCTTAGTTTCCTATGCTTAAGTCCCCTTCTCTGAGAGATTTAAATGAGGAATTAACTTAGACGTTCACAGTTCTTTCTTCCCGCCTTGAAACAGAAAGACAATTGGATAGACTTAAAGTAAGAACTCTGAGGAAGCATCTGAGTAACATGGGCTTTGGCAACCTCTTCCATGAAGAGTGGAGAAGGCATCTTTGTGAGTTAAAACGACTTCGTATGGAGCAGTGACCAAATCCTGCAGTCATAGGTTGGGCAAAACTCCCACTGAAAGTCAATTTGGGAGTTTGACTGAGTCAGCAGCTGAAAGTTTGTTCCACAGACTCGGTTTGGAGGTGAAAATACTGGGGCTGAAAAGTTCCTCTTTCTAACAGAGGGGAAAAACATCATGTAAGAAAAATAAAACCATGCCACCTCATTTTTTCCCCATCAAGTGCAGGCTTTGCTGTGGGGGTAGGAAATATTATGCAATTTACCCTTTCCCTCAACAAACTCTCTCCCATCACATCACCATCAGCTTTGCTCTGCACGGGCATTACTCACAGCGCTGCTTTAGGACTGGGATTTGCTGCTGAGCTGATGCACTGTATTATCGGCTGCCTGGGCAGAACTTATATGGTCTGCCTGTGGCTTGTGGTTCCCTGGGGCTGTGGAAAAAACCATTATACCCAAATAAAGCATTTTTCCACCTTCTCTAGAACCTGTTTCAAAGTGTCCCCTGTGATGGCAGTGCATGCAGTCTTGCAGGCAGGCACCTTTGTCTTGTTGGAAGTGCAGCTGGGCTGGTCTGTCCTTGTGCTGGCAGGCACGGACAGCCCAACACTGCTGCCTCCTGCCTTGGGACAGAGAAGGGCAGTGTTGGGCTCCCTTCTCTGCACACCTGCACTGGCTCAGGTCCTCTGTGTAATGGCTGCAAAAGCATTTATGAACTCCATTCAAGACCAGTGAAGCAAATAATTCTCCCAGTGTTGCCTTTGTTGCAAAAATGATGTGCTCTTGGCAATGTTGTCAGGAAACTCTGTTTCTGAGGATAAATGCATGCAAAGCAAAGCTTCCCTTCTGAGAAACAAAATAAAAATATTCTCATCTTGGCTGCAGTAGCAAAAATGCTCCTGTCCTATTAAAATTATGTCATTGAAACAAGTGTCTCTATGTCTGCTGGTGTACCTGTAAATCAGTTCAAGTGAACGGTCCTTTGAAACTCGTTTCAGCTGATATATATGCTCTTGAGGATGAATGAACTTTTGAGCTGCTAATGCTGCCATCTCTCATAAGTCAAATCTCTTCTCCAGATACTTGAATCCCATGATGATAGTAAAAACTGGGAGTTTACAAGATACATCAGCATCAGTTCTTTAAGAGCTTTCACCTTGGCAGGCAAGCAGCGTCCTTGGGTTGAGTGCCTGTCAAATGAATACAATTGAGGTAAAGGAAGAGAGGGGTTCTTTCTGCTCTCTCAGTGCTGGCAGAAGAAGCTGTATTGAGAGATCCTCTGTTAACAAAAGAAAAGGTACAAAAAGGTCAAGTTTTACTCTGGCTCATGATTATATCCATGTGTCCTTGAATGTGACCACCAGAGAAGCTTCAATTATGTCATGCTTAGAGTCCCGCCTGACTACCTTTCCCATGGTAAGGAAAGCAGCACATATGAGGGGGAAACATGAAGCTTTGGACTGATAGCCTGAACAAAGATTTGTGGGTAGGGTGCTACAAAAGCTTATGTGTCCCTGCTAGTCAATGTTCCTTATATTTGATGACAAAAGGAACCAGTGAAACTGAGGGTGACAGATCCATAACTGGTATAAGAGGAGGTAATTTTCGTATGCATTTTTTGTATGCATTTTTGTATGTTATTTTTGTAATTTTGTATGTTTTGTATTTTTGTATGTAATTTTTTCATGTATTTTTGTAACATAATATCTGACACGTGGGACTTTTTGCCACATAATGCTCTGAAACAAAGACATTTTCCAGCACTCCAAAAACTTATGAATTCACCTGCACCATTTGGACACAAGGGTATTGACTTTCATGGGACAGGCTACATATTAGATATTAGGTAGTGTTAGCAGGAAAATCAGCATATATTGATGACATTTTAATACACGCTTAGATTTGCATGAGACTGTCCTTTTAGTATTAGCCCATTGCTAAGCAGCCAGCTGACAACTTGGTTTTGGCTCTTGCGTGGTGATTGAAGAGCGATTCTTGTATCCTCATTAAGTGCATGTTGTGTGCAGATGCATTGTGGTTCTGCTGCTCAGGGGGGTTGAGATGTGAAGCCCAGGGCTGTATGGAGTGAGCAGTCCCCAGAAAGATTTATCTTCTGCCCTCCAGATGGCCTTTTTGTCCACTGCCACTTTGATTTTTCCACCCATGATTGACAGTTTCAGTTTGCTGCAAACACCAGGGTTTGTCAGTAGGGTTGGAAAAGGAGCATCTTAGTACCTGTGGCACTCCCACAGCACTGTTTGTGAGGGACTGAAATTGCTAGCCAACAGCAGGCAAAATGGCTATTTAACCCCGGCTATGAACTGAAAGAAGAGCATGTGTTTTATATTGGTAGCAAGAAACGGCTCCAACACATCCACATATTACTGTGTAACCTATGTGGTAGGTAGCGATATCCTAAAATTGTAATCCTGAGAGGAAATCAGATCCAGAATTCTTCCACCTAGACTGAATTCCTAGCAGGAATGACACAAATACAAGTCTTGACCTTACATTTCTTTTTCCCCTTGACTTTCACTGGATACAGGATCAGGCATAGCCTCCTTTGCGCCTGTGTGCTGGGCATGCTGCTGTGACAGGGAAACCGCTTGCGTGGTTTAGGTTTTCCATTCAGGTAGGGTTAGGGAATGATTGAGAGCTTTGGCAGAGTTCACAGAATTCACTTTTATTCAAGAATTTAGCAGTGCCACCTACAGGAAAGTGCTGAGAATCTCAGCGCCTGTCCAGGGAGCTGCAGAGCTGGCTGGCCCTCTCCCTGCTCTGCAAAAGATTTCGCTGTCAGTGCAGGGCTCCCCTGATGAGCAGGTTTCCCATCGACATCAAAGGGAGATCTGCATGCACAGATAATGCAGAATACCTGAGAACAGAACTTTGTCCAGAAACCACTGTCTTTGATAGCTATTGCCTTTTGATTCTAACAGCCTCCTCTTTTTTCAACCCCTTAAGAGCTTTCCCAAACACTATGTATTGCATGTATAAGCTCTGGTCCAACTCCCAGTGGAAATGATGGCAACTTTCCATTGAGTGCGATCCAGTCCTTAATGCCTTTTGTGTACGCCAATGAAAACTCTTTACATTGCATACTAGCACTCTTTAAAGGCTCTCGAGTAGATAGACAGATTATTTAGCACCATACAATGCAGCATAAGTGGTGCTGGTGAGTCATTAAATGGCATTCTTCCCTCTGACTCAGTGCAGAGTCAATGCCTGAGCATGTTGCTGTGGGATTCTGTGTTGTTGGAGGTGCTCTTTTTCAGACGAGAAGTAAAACCCAAGGTTCTGACCCACTATTCTTCCTACAAAACCCATTTGCCTGTAGCCACTTAGTTAAACTTTGCAGAACTTGTCACCCTAGAACAAGTTATCCTTTGCTTTCAATAGAAAACTATTGTTCTTATTGCCAGGAGGGAGCAGGGTTTTGAGTTATCTGGAACAAAATGTTTTAAAAACAAGAATGGATTATTGCAACTGAAATACAAGGGTTTGAATCCTTAACATTGAAAGAAAACCTACAAGGTCACTTACTGCACATTAATATTTAGAGTTCTGGTTTTGTTTACCACTTCAATGACTGTTTTCAATTACTGTTCCCTGCATGAAACCACTTTACTCAGGCCTGCTGCATATGCAGGAGAGCTAACTTAGAAGATGACTACTCTGTTTTGCAGTAATTTTCAAGATTTCAAACTGGTTTTTTGTTCCTTATCTTGAAGGTACTGGGTGTCTGGAGTGTGAGAGTCTCTTGTTCAAGCCCCATCTGTCTTCCTGGTCAAACAATTTCACTGCAGCTCTTTCTCAATTGTGCAGGGAGAGCAGTTTCACCTGGCTCTTTCATCTCCTGGCTGCTGTCCTAACCGCCAGGGTGTAAACTACATGAGTCTCTTGCAAGAAAAAAACAACCCAACTTTCTCAAATCCCGGTGTCCTGACAAGAACACTTTGGTTTTGAAATCTCACTTTGTGGAAAATGTCCTGACCAGCTCCGGTGTGCAGCCAGGTTTGCTTAACAAATTACATAAGCAGCACTAAGATGTCCTCATGACTCCTTCCGAAGAGAAGAGCTGCCCAGGCAAAATTCCAGCGCACCTCAGGGCAGCTCTATCCTCTTGGTAATGCCCCAGATACCCTCCTCAAGATTGCAGGTTGTTCCCTACACCTCTTCTTGAAAATAAGTCCACTGCAGGATAGGGAATGAGGAGCATTTGTCAGTGAGAAATTGGTCTGGTTTAAGAGGGTGGTGGATGAACCTAGGTATGGTGCCATTTGCTCCCCTGCACCCCTTTGCCAGGCTTGTTTCCAGCTTCAGAGAATGTATTTTAAATCTAATGATTGAGATTGCAAGGAGCTAGTCTAGTTTTGGGTTACTGCAAATGAGGTGATCTGTTCCTCTTGGGTAAGGATAACTGAGATGGAGGGGGCTCCTTAGAGGCACAACAACACAGGTGAGATGGAGACCACGGGGTGAGGCCAGGGAGCAGAAGAAAGAGCAGCATCTCCTTGCTCGAGAGTATTTATTTCACATTATGGCGTTCCCGGCTAGCCTGGTGACTGCCTTTGTCCCTTGTAACATTTGTGCTAGCCCAGTATGCCAAACACAGAAGTTAGCCTATTTTATCTGTGTTCAGTTCTTCATGTTGCAAATTCTTATGTGCTCCCAAGGAAAAACAGAGATGTGTCCTCCCCTTCCCCCCAACCCCTAAAAATAATATTTCATCTGAGACAGGCATCTTAATCATCTTCCTGTACTGTGGTTATTGTCTGTAACTCCAGTCAGTATCCGTTAATGATTAGCTGTGAAATACAGAGAAATCAGAAAACCACACTTCTTATTAAGAATCATTTAATCAAGGCAGATTAAAAAAATGATAGCCAAATGCTTGGTCCTAAAGCCTAACATGGGAAAACTATTTTTTTAGGGGGAAAAGCTGCATTTGGGACTGTGCTCACTGATAGTTCTATGCAAAATTCACAGCAGCTGAAGGAGGTATTTCCTCATTGCTCTGGACCGTAAGCTCAGCTGTGTAGATGCTTTCTCAGAACCTAATGGCTTTCATATGAACGTGGGGGGGGGGGGGGAGATGGACACAGAACTATTGAAATAATTTTGATTGCTTGGGGAAGAAGTCAGAAGTTCCAAAGGAAAGTTTTCTTGCAAAGTCACGTAGCCAATAACACCTAAAAGACCTCTTGTTTAAAACCCCTGTAGAGGAAGCTGATTAATGCCGAGCAAAGCAAGGAGACTGACACTTTTTAATGCCACAGTTATGCCATGCAGGGATTAACTTGCATTTACTGTATACAAGCATGTTTAACAGTACATTTTTCAACCTAGTCAGAGATTTTTAACACCTACCAAGGGTCTGCCCCTGTAATGAAGAGTTGATAAATGAGAGAACTTGGGAGGAAAGTAATAACCTATGTTTCCAAGAGGTAAAGCTGATCTGGGATTGGGGAAATTAGAATACAGAGCCTGTGATAAAGCCAACAGCCTGATGCAGGTGCCCGGCCTCAAGGTTAACTGCAGAACTGCTCATTGTCCTCAGTGCCTTTTCAGAGCTGTGACATTTGTATTATAGCTGCTAAATCGCAAATGCAGCTGGATGAATTTAGCACTGGAGAAACTTGGGTGTGCTGAGCTGAGTTCCTCTGGATTTATACCATGTTAGATGAGAACAGAGTTTCGCCTTGAAGTTTGTGGTTTATGTGATATATGGCACATACTGCCAGTAATGACAAAAAATCCTCTAGTGCCTTCCTCTGAGTTAATTCTAATTTACACCCAAAGCCATTAAACTTTCTCGGTATTTATATCCTGGTAAATGAAAACACTCTGGGGTATGTGATCAGGAAGGGAAGTCCATCACTTCTGTGTGCAAGGTCAGGCCTAAACTTGTTCAGTATGCTGGAGCAAATTTTCTCCTTCTCTAAGTTGGAGGGAAGAAGACATTCAGGGAAGAAGACAGAAAGATGCTGCAGAACAGATATGTGGTTACTAGATTGAAGTTTGCTCACTATTCAGAAGGGGAGGAAAGTGTGTGAGTGTGAGATGACTCACGTACCTATCTCCAACAGATCAGTCTTAACTGCTCTGAAAAGCAAACTGCGAACGATCCTTCCCTATGTGCAAATTCTACCCTCTGTCTGCAAACACCTCCTGATGACTTCAGTGAGAGCCACATATTGGGAGGCAGGATTTATATCTCCAGAATTTATCATGAGGAGAGGTTGCTGCAGGAGCAGAAAAAAGAACTGCCTCCTGCATGAAAGCCCACACACCAATTCCTGTAATATCTAGGCTTCATTTTGGCTCAGTGTTTTTAATTTGGACTCTCCCAGATAGATGCAGACACTACTGAGGGACAAAAAAAAACTATCAGATGAATGAGAGAGTCATTAATATAGGAAAAATCAAAATAACGAAGAAGGACAGTGTAGGAAGAACAGGGTCTGTTCAGTCCATTGCTGGAGGCGGGTGAGGTCACAGGCACATATGTGAGTGCAACCTGAGAATATGCTGGTGATCAAACATTTCCATTGTGCTGTGGCACTGTTCGTCACGCTCTCTCCTTGGGGAATACCTGTAACCATGAGAGCCATAAAAGCAAACCCTGTGATGGCCGCTCTGCCCTGAAACCTGGGACTTCCTGGGGCTGCAACCCTCCAGTCCTTCTCCCAGGAGCTTCAAACTTTATCTGCTGCAGGCTTGCCTCCATGCTTTCAGAATATACCTTCAAATCAGACCTGCAGTGCAGTTCCTTGGTGAATTAGAGAGCTGGGGACTTTCTGCTGACCAGTCACTCAGGCTACATCCCACATCTAGTGTTAGAAGAAAGGTGCAAATCCTGGAACACAGCCTAATCTTTCAGGGCAGCGGACGAAAGGGTTTTATATGAAGGCGAGTTTGTTGCTTTTTAAAAGAGGCAATTACATTGCCCCAGCAGAAACGAAAAAGAGTTCTCACAGATTTTTTTCCACAATTGCTATGAGTAATGTTTCCAGTTGCTTGGTTTGTGTTGTGCATAATGAAATATAAATACTGCGTGGAATGCTTTGTCATAGAAAAATATTTATTAATAGCAGATTTGCCATCATCATCTTGTCTTTGATTTGAGCAGGTTTTTTCTTCTCATAGGGCTCTTTCAGGCTGCTGAGCTGTGACTGATGTGTGTTTATTTCAGTTGAGTCATCAGTATCATTAATATTATCTTATTTACCAATGTTTGTCATTTTATAGCGTTTAACTGGTAGGGTGACTCACCTCAGAGAGAAATAAGAACATTAATATAACAGGCTTTTTTCCTTCTTCCCCTTTGGCTTGGGCTAGGAACAGAGAATGACCTTTGAGGCACAGCCTGAGTCATGCAGTTATCGTATTTACCCCTGCTGTTGCAAGATTAATAATTACAAACATCCCTACACACAAGGAAAAGAAGCCTGAGCTTTTGTCCACACTTTCGCTTGCCTCTGCATGGCTCACGTGGGGGGAGACATTTTCATTGGGCCACTGGGAGAAGGAAGCTCTTGGTGCCTCTCCCCCTTGTACCAGAGCAAAAGAGGAGGCAGGAGGGAAGAGGCTGAGGAGGCAGGCTCTCTGGAGGAGCCATCCTGCTGGCCCTGCTTGAACTGAGTGAAATTTGCTCAGGGCACTATGAAACATTTGCATTTGCTTTTCAGCTCAAGTGTGGGAACTGACTTAGCCGAACCTCAGCCAAACCTGCTTCTTCACAACTCGAAACAACCTTTTCCTCTTCATATCTGCCTGGTACTACGCACACCGCTTGCATCGCAGCAACCCACAGAGAAAACATGGGCCCTTTTGTAGCAGGCATTGCAGAAACAGCCCTGGAGTGCCACGGGCCAGCCCCACCACTCCATAACTCCTTGTGAGAAAGAGGTTAAAAGAATATACTCAAGCGAGGAGTTAAGCATCTAAAAATCAAGTGAAAAGAGAGATTAGAACAGAATTCAGAGCCCTCAATGTCAAAAAGTGTGTGAGAAACCGTGTAGAAAGGGGCTTACTAAGGGACCCCATAGCATCTCCTTCCTGGAGACACTTTCCTCTTATAGAGTCCCCTCATGGCTATGCTGTCCCTCTAGATGAGGACCGAGGCAATGAAAAGTTGATGACCCAAAAAAATGGTGCATTAAGCAGGGAATTGCCCAGAGTCAATGTATTCAGTATGCATCTGCCTACAGCTCATTAGTCAGAGTGGCTGAGAACCGGGGTGGGTGGTAAATCCCAGCCCCAGAAGCCTTAATTTAAGCGTGTAGCCCTGTGCCTCTGAGAAACCCTTGGCTCAAAGGAGTGTGTTGGGGGGAGTAGCAGGGACAGGAAAGAGTAAGGTTGGGAAATGCACATCCCTTCTAACTTGAGAGTGGTATTCCATTTTCTGAAGGACTTAGAGAGTACCACTTATCCTCTTGTACCAGTCCAGCAGCTATGGAGCAGTTGTTCTCTGCTGAGACTCAGGTCTTTCAAACCTGCAAATAGTAATTCCTTGAAAAATGCCCTAAATATGGCAATACAGGCTGCTAAAGAATGGGCACAGCACTCTTCTTTTCTCTTACAGCCTTGCCACCGTGCAGAAAATCACATCATACTTTCTGGCTGAGAAAGGGTGTAAAGCAGCAGTGATTTCTGCAAAACCAACCCCAGACTGAAACCTAGCCTGCTCTTTGCAGGCAAACTCCCAAGCTGTTTTGGTAGAACTGCATCTATACCTCTGTTTCAGAACAAGTGTATAACCCTGCAGGGGAGAAACAGGGGCTTTCATTTGGGCTAGCAGAAGAAATAATTCAGCTTTCAGCTCCCCACTTACTGGTTGAAGGTGTTAAAGTCTGTTGCTTTGGAAGAAAAGCATTGTGTCCCAAAGTTTTCCCTGCGGGGCCTGATCCTGTCTGTCAATGAGCTGGGACAGAACACCTGGATTCTGGGCTTAGGTTTAAACAAGGACTGAAATTTCTCAGCCTCACAAAAAGCCAGCATTTTGTCAGAAAGTGTTGGGTCACGACCTGAGATACTCATGTGGCAGCTGAGCAGGGATGTTCGTGTTCACAGCTTTGAACTGAGCTTATAATTATTTCTCATGTGGGTGCTGGACCCAGAATAAAAGTAGCATTTGATGATGTGCCCAAACCCATGCAGTTGGCGAGGGATAGACAGCAGCTTTTCTGTGCCTTAGCTAAGTGCTATGACCCCAGAGACTTTTACTTAAGCGCTGTTTTCTAAGCCTATTGCAGTTATATTCCATTGCAAACCTTTGTCCTGTAGCTTACTGCAACGTGCAAGATCAGTGACTGGGTCCTGGGTCCTCAGTTCATCTTATCAAACAGCCACACCTCGCTGCTCTGCTTTACAGAGAAAGCTCTTGGATAAGAGTTTTTTTTTCATCAGTGCCCACCTGCTTCCTAATAAAACTGTGCATTTATAGGGCTGGCATCTTAAAAGAGTTTTTGTTAATGTGCTCGTCAAAGGATTGATAACTTGGCATATTTAAACTATCATAATCCTAATGATGCCAAATGGCACTTTCTAATTCTGGAACGAAACTTCCTTTTTGTCCGAGCAGACAGAGTTGTAAATTCCCTCTCAATTTTGCCACCAAGGTTCACCCAAAGGTTTGATAAACCAGCATTGATGCACCGTAATCATATTCTGCCCAGATACGACTAACTTTTATGGGTATCTAAAAGAAGAAAGTGTGTTAAAGTGTGTTAAGGATACATAGGAAGAAGCAAGGATGGACAAAATTATTTGCTTTAATCTGCTGTCTTTGGGTGTTTTTCAAAACGTGGCTGTCTCTGTTGAGACCTTTCCCTATTACTCAGTATTGCCTCACACAGGGACACTAATTGTCTTTGAATGTTTTATCAAAATTCACTTAAAGCTACATGATAAACTGACTCACCCAAAACCGCTCGGAGAACTTCTTATTTTCAACTGGTTTAAATCTGGATGAATTTCAGAGCTGGATTAGGTTATTAAATGAAGCCTTTGCTATGCTGATGTGATGAGCCGACTACCTGAGCGTTACTACCCTCTTATTATCATGTGGGAAACGAAATCGCACACCTAGATTCAGAGGGCATGACTCACCGCTCACCTGTACACGAGCACAGAGCTGGCTCTGTTCTGGGGTGTTTGCCTAAAGACCTTCTGGCTGGGTGGTTGCAAGCACTTGGTGTGATGGGCCACAGGGGCAGGTATTTCTGGCTGACTCAAAGCCTTGCTGGAAGCTCTCAAGGCAAGGAAAGCTGAGGAGGGCTTGTGATTTACCTCATTCCTGTGCTGCCTGTGCAGCAGGTTGATGCAGAGGACAGAGCACTGCCATCACTGCTCCCCGCAGAACCAGCTCAGCAAGGGGGAGAGACAAGCATATTTGCTGAAATGCTGGTACCCCACACCTTGGATGTTTAAGCCTTTGGCTTTTCCTTTGCAACCAGAAAAGGATGCCTCTATGCTAGAGGTTTTTTACTGTGAATTGACTGAGTTTAGCTCAAGATTAACCTTTGCCAGGGCTAGCTTGGCTCTGTTTTCCTAACCCTGTCCACCCTCTGCAAATGCCCACTCTCTCCTTCATTGCCTTTCACCTGGTGTATTCCTCAACAGCCTCAGTAATCAATCATAGGGCCTAATTATCCTAATCTGCCTCCTTTTCTGACTTATTAAAGCCTAATTAGTTTATAACAACACAGAGGCTGGAGGTAATTTGGAAACTTGAAGGAAAAAAAGCCAGCAACAATTGAACTGCAATAATTAGGCTTCAGGAGAGCCTAAGTCCACAGCTGTGTTTATACTGCCAGTTTATAGGAAACCTGGATGCAGCTGCCTAAAGGGTGTAAGGGAAAGACAGTGGTGTTGCTCTGGGGCAGGTTAAACAACTCTGAGTTAAAGGCTGCCACAGGCTTTCCCTGGTTCTTCTGTGTGCTGCCAATACACTGTGTGGTGTAGCCACGTTTATTGGCCTGTTAAAGGTGTGTGATAATGCTGCAATGTAGCCAGGGTGCTCAGGTCTTGGGCAAGCACCTCTTGTGCCTGCTGAGGTTGGTGAGTAGAAAAGATGGTGAAGGGAGGCTGTTAGTTAAGAATTAAAATGTGGTAAGAGAAAACTAGTGGATGCTGTTTGCTGTGGTGCTGGAGGAAGAAATAAGCATGGGAAGATACTCTGCCTGATGGTGAAACCAAAAGATTTTGATAGCTGTTAATACAGTGATACTTCCAAACTGATCTGAGAAACACTTGGAGCTGAAGAGGAGACAGTAGTGGTGTATAAGAGGGGAGTTAGAGTGCAGAGAGAAACGGGGTGGTAGGGATAAGCCTCTTCTTCCTATTCCACCAGGAGTTTGAAACCTGGACAATGGTGAGGCAAAGGAACTTGTCCTGCAGAGATGGTTCTCTAGGATCAGAGATAGCTAGCTGTCAGTGACACTGGTACAGGCTTGTCAGACATGGCTTGCTAGTAGTACAGCTCTCATTTAGCTTTTTAGTGTTAGCAGGGTGTCCTACATAGTGAATGTTGTGTATGTGCTTAAAGAGAAGTGGAAACCTTTGCATCTCTAAATGACTGAGATTTCTGATGGTGCACATAAGATGAAGAAGATGCATGATTCATTAGGAAGATACGAAGATCTGGCAGACCTTGAACATGAATATTGTGATCTGGCAGTTGTTTTGGGCTCTCACAGTTCATTTAAATATAAGGATTGCAGAATAGAGTTCAGCTTCACAGATAGTTCTGTAAACTCTGTACTCAGCGGGGCATTGACCTTGTTTTTATAACAGAGCTCAGTTTTTGCAACCCCGATGCAGCAAAATATGGAAAATGGAGAGGCTCAAAGTGGTATGGGAAATATAAACAAAGCAAGCAGTAGTAATGTGTGACTGACTCATCCCCTCTGTTATCATCCAGATGCTGCTACAGATTTCAGTATCTCTTGCAGAATATCTGTTGCAGTAGACAAAATTTAGGAGTCAGAGTTTTTTTCCCCTTGGTGTGACTAACTTTATTCCCTTCAGAAACTGGTGCTGATATTCCGGGAATGCAGTGGCTGGGGTAGCTGGGGTAATCTCAAGAATACTGATGATGCCAAGAGCTTGCTTTGCCAGCCCTCTTTGGTTTGGTTATCTTCGTTTGCTGTTTGTATCCAGCTCCTATTTTGCCTCATATACTTGGAAGTTGGGGAATTCTTCCAAAGAAAATAAGTGCTGTCCGACCTTTCTGCCCATATCACAAAGACCTATCTAATCTGCTAAAACTGTCTAGGAATGACACGGCTTTGCCAAGATGGCTGTGTTGGTGTAAGTACTTTTTTGCATCAACAGAGCAGCAGGACTTATATGAGGTAGCTTCTGATTGCTGCTCTTTAAAATGGAACCCAAATGTAGACAAAACCATATCAAATCCCCCTTAAGAGTCATGCATCTGTGTGCCCAAACTGGAGTGCAGAGCAGTGCTTTAGTTTTTTAATTACTGTTGTAGAGCAAGTGTTGAATCTCAACCTGTAAGCTGCTTGTCCTTTTATATTCCCACCCAATTCTACTGATTGTTAAACGAACTTGAAAACAAGCCAGACTTAGCCTGCCCTTTCACATGTGTTAGGCAAACCCACAAACAACAACTAGGCCAAAACTTGCCTGGAACAAGTTCATTAGCACAGCCTAATGAGACCTGACATACAACCAGAAAAACAGGAATATATTTTAACATTGGGGAATCTTTATTAGACGAGCTCTCCTTTATTTTTCTTTTTCTCTTTTTCTTCCCCCCCTTGGGGTTAACATCAGTAAAAGAAATTACTTTTCAAATGCACCAGTGGAGGTGGGGAGATCAAGGACTGGTGCTGAAGGCACTGGTGTGTCTCATCTGGCTCAGGATCTGCCACACTCTCCCCGTCTGGGCAGCACAAGGGGCTCTTCCAGAGGGTGATTCAGAGCATCTAATTTAGCCTCCCCTGGAGAGCAGTTCAGAGGTGTCTGCCTCTTTGATGAGGGAATTAAAAGACTGAGGGCAATGACTGGTTAATCTAAGGGGAATTCATACCACACACCAAGGTGCCAGAGGCACTTTAGTAATGGGATTTGAAACCCTTGCCTCATGATAACTGGATTCTGTTCACTTCTGTCAAGGTAAGCATCCCCAAGTGGTTGATCTCCCTAGTGTAGACCTGCGCCCTCTTGACTTAGTCCTGTTCTGGCAGGGGACAGGGCTTTCTTCCAGCAACTTCAGCTCAGAATATTTTCACATATATAAAACATCTTTCCATGGGCAGACTTACTGTTTGTATGAAAGATGTAGTAATTTCAGCATCACACGGCCTCGGCTCTGGTCCTAGGACTGTTGCTGGGACTATTGCCTACTATAAAAGGGCTGAATCTACTTCTGGCTACAGATTACAGGATGGTTTCAGGCCAGCACCTTTTTGGGCTCATATAAATGTTCTTGTCTTCTGACTCATACACCAAATAGCTGTTTTTACATACAGCCATCTTCTTCTGTGTGTAATACTTTCCGTATTCAATGGTGGGATTGCAAGAACAGGCTTTGACTGAAATCTAGCCACTTATTTCTTTCCATGTAGCAGCCTGAGCCAAAGACTGAATAGCGGGATCCCCAGGGCCTGCCCTTGGCTGCAAAACTCGGTATTAAGAATTCGTTTAGCTCAGCTGTAAGATACATATTATCATGAAAACACATTACTACTCGCAGTCCAATAACTGAAACTTCTGAATGCAGGTTGCCAGGGA
>JAVHNF010061979.1:0-20103 GCA_034783455.1 Micropsitta finschii
AGTCAGTCTCACCTCTGTGCCTGGCAAAATCTTGGAGCAGATTCTCCTGGAAGGCATGCTAAGGCACATGAGAAACAGGGGTCCATTCTTCTATTACATTATATTATATAAAGCCAGCTGAGGCAAAATCAGAATTGCTGCCAGCTCACACCAGAATACCAGCAAAGTAAGTTTGTCACTTCAGCTGTAAAAGTGTTTTGGCATGAAAAAGCTACACAATGAGTAAAATCATCTTGATAAATGGAACTACATGTTTAGGTACAATGTACATGGCTCCCCATGTTCAACATAACCTCTGCAGATAGCCTGACACCAGCTTGGATTTTGGCCTGGCTGGACCCCTGCCTGCAGCCGCAGGTCACAGCCCTTTGGGGATGAGCATTGGGCCTCCCAGTCCATCCAACATCTAACACATACCTAGGGCACATGAAATAGCAGTGCAGATTATCACGGCCTGCCCACAATGCAGGCAGCAAGTGATGGAGACAGCCAGGATTATCCCTGGAATACTAACAGGGCTTGCCCAGCCAGCTATCTGCTGGAACATGTGAGGGAGATATACGACAAATCTGGCCTGGAGACCTCTTTTCCAGAGCAGAAGAGACTGCCACCATGAAGATCAAGAATTTTGCCAGTATGAAAGACAAACTGACTGTCAGAAAAATACAGGCAGCAATTCTAGACATCTTCAACAAACAGTACCTTCTTTGCCATTTCCGTGCTAGTGCCCATCAGACAGGATCCTAATCCTGCAGGTCTGTGGAGTGGGTCAGGAGCACAGTACAGGTACCACTACATCCAAAAAGACACACTGGTACAAAAAGCCCTCATGGTCATCCAACTCCTTCAAGCTAAGGTGTGGACCAAGATGAACATCAGACTGTGTTCACTGATGCATCTTCTGAAAGGGGACATCATCACACCCATAAAATCATCACACAGCGTATGGCACCATTTTCCATCTCCTCTGCTTTACTGGGAACAAAGCGAGCTGTGCTGCCAAAGAGGGTACCACGAGCAGTGGTTGTGGCTGGATCAAAGTTAGCGTGTACTCCAGCTCTCCACCCTGCCCTGTGCAACTCCTGTTAAAACAGCATCCTGACATGAGAACTGCTCCTAATGCCAAGTTACACCCATTTTTATGTATGCTGCTCCTGTACTGCCACGTGAAGCCCCATGCAAAGACACTGGAAAAAAGACTGACCTCAGGCCTACAGCATTTTAGTCATTCTCTTGAAGTCATTTATTATACCCACAGCAGCAATGTTCTGAGTCGGAACACTACACCAGAGCGGTAACAGCCACCTTGTACCTTCAGCACCAGAGGGGCTTGTCCATCAGCTCAGCTGGGAAATTCAGCCTTTAGATGCCATCTGGGTCTGCACAACTTATCAGAGCACCAGCCTCAGTCATCAGTTCTCTCAGAGGCTGCGTGTAGACAAACTGAATGGGCAGCAGGGGTATAAGGAGTGCCCATAAAGCGGGCACTTCATGCTGAAGCATATTGGTTTACACAGTGGTCCTACAGAGAGCGAGGCCAAGGATGCGTCCTCTCACCCTCCCGACACCCCAGCAAAGCTCCACCGACTGTGGTTATGAAGTTTTTACATCTACCATCACCACTGTCCCACACTGCCTTTCCAAGATCCCACCCAAGGGAAATGTGCAGCTGTGATGGAGCAGTACAGATGTGCAGGATTCCTGATGAAGTTCCACGCTTTATGCCTAAGCCCTCCCCACTTCACATCATTCAGGCATCACGAAAACATCAAATTTCTCCCCCCTTTACCAGCCATAAAAGGTCACTTCTCCCATCTCCTCAGTTCCTTTCCAAGGAGGAAAGAGTGACATGCACACAGCCACCAGCACTTGAAAACTTCAGCTGAGGCAGGGGAGCTCCTTCCTGTCACTGCGACACAGATCAAACCAAGGCTCTGCCACATTGCTTGGTCGTGTGTATTTTTTCTTCTTCTTTCACATCAAGTAACTCACACTGATCTGCAGCTAAATCCCACAGTGTAGGCGGCACTGCTGACATCTGTAAGGAAATAATTCCTGTTCCAAGGGGCAGATAAGATCTCATCAGCAACACCCAGTATCATATTCTTATCTAAAGGGAGCATCAGGCTCTGCTAGATGGAGAGGAGACACCTTGCTTTGAGCATTACTTTAAGGATGGCCAGAACTACAAGCTGCCCACAGGGGAACAGGCTGGTTTTCGCAGGGTCATGTTTTATACACGATTCAGCACTGCAGCTTCTGGAGCACACTGCTTTGAAGAGTTATAGTTTATGAATGTGTTACTTCAATAAACTGGAGCAAGCAGGGGACACAGGATTCCCAGCTCTCGCAGCATTCCCATATGATTTAAGATCAAAGTAATCTATGTGTGCACAGAGGCAAATCAAAGCATACCCTTGGTCACAGCTTGGTGCGTGAGCAGCAGGGCTGGCAGTGAGGCAGTGCTGGCAGGCAGCACACCCAGCCCAGCACCACATGTGAACTTTTAGTTCCTTTTAATAGTACAAGCTAATGGGGACAACCTCAAAGTGCTGGAGCCACACAAGTGCCTCCTGAACTCTGACCGTGATGGTTTGCTCCTGAATCAGCAACAGGGATGTGTTCAGCTTCAATGGAGAGCCGAGTATGCAAAGGCTCAGCAGCTAGGCAGGGTGTAAAGCCAGTCCCAAAGAGCTTCAGGGGCAGGGACAGCTTCACCCTGCTTCCCTCACAGCCTTACACTGCCTTGGCTGCTTTGGACAAGAAACAGACAGAAAATAACTGCAGAAGGTTAATAAATTCCTCTCCATAGAAAAGAACTGGAGGCAGATAGAGGGCTTGGTGGGATCAGGCACAGTTTGGTAGATTTCTGACAGTCCTAGGACCTCCGTGGCCCTTGTTGCTCTACCTGAGATGTATCTGGCTTCAGCAGCTGAAGTACAGGGCTGATTTCCTTCTAGTTATAAGGAGGGAGAGAACAAACCGGCTGCCTGAGAAGCAGCTGGGTCCTGGAGGCCAGGTCACCCAGGAACTACAGCTACACTTGATGCTTTCCTGGTAACACAGGACCAGCACCTTGACCAACTGTACCCAGCCCCTGGGCTGGGAGAGGGGCTCTGGGCTCTCTGGTTACTGGGCTCTCCCAAGAAAGGTGGTGCACACCACCTCAAGGGCAGCTACAGATTGAGTGTGCCACCATCTCTCAACACAACAGCATGGAGCTGGGTTTCACCAGCTCGTTCAGATCCAGAGCGGAGCCAAAGAGGTCCCGTGACCACAGTAAGGGACTGATGCCTTGAAAGTGCCTGTGCACCAATGGCTGTGTTCTCCAGCACCTGAGCTTTGGCACATTTGGTAACTGAGACCTTCAAGCCAAAGTCCTGTATGAGGAGAAAACCAACATTTAAAAATCAAGTCAATTCTTCTCAAACCAGGTAAGCAACGGTCCCTCATCCATGGCTAGAGGTCCCAATGAATGTACAAACCTACTAAAATCCCTTTTCTCTTCCAGACTTGGAGACTGTTGGCACCTGAACTCAGCTTTATCCCATCCTCTCCCACCTAATGAATTTACATAAAAATAATAAAGGCTTTGTCAAGCTGCTGGAAGGCTCAGCCAGGCTCACACCCCTGGAAGCACAAACTTCATCCAAACCTTTCCAAAAAGGACTTATTGCCATGAAAATGTCCACGATGACTGTTTTGGTTGAAATAGTCACTTCTCATCTAAATGCAGGGCAGGGAACAGCATTCTTCCTCCCTCCAAAAATTCTCCAATTCTCCAAAAATAAGGAATTTACGACCTGGTTTTAAAACCAAGTGAAGAGTAAACTGAAACACACTTCAGCATCTCTGTTTGCTTCCTAATCAGAATAGCTGAGAGATGCCCAGCAGCTCTGGGGACACCACTTCTGTGCTCATGCATAAACCAGCTACAACAGCACAGCAGTTTGTGCACGGCTCTATCTCTGCCTTCATTTTAAACTACCACTGTCACCATTGAATCTCAGCTCACCTTCTGCCTAAAACAACCCAGAGATCTCCCGATGGGTCTCCTGACTTACCAGCCCATTTTCCTTTTAAAGGTTAAACCAACATACGTTTTGACAACAGGGATTTCATTAGTTTCATTTGGTCAGCAGGGACTTAAGAGATTGGTTGCACTCAGGAGCTTCCCTAACAAGGCACTATGCATCTTATTTAGGAAGAAGGGAAAGAGCAGGCACAGGAAACATTCCTTCCCTTGATTTCCTGCTGAGCACAGCAACGGAAGAAGGTGATCTCTCCAGCTGAGACATCAGTATCGAGATGTCCTCACACATATTTACACACCAAGAACCAGGATTCCTGCTAGAACACTCACAGAACGGGACAGGCAGATCTTTCACTCCAACGTCCCTTCAAGTGCTCCAGTACCGCTCTTTTCCAAGCAACTTCTGAGCAACTCCATGAAGTCCAGAGTCCAGTTCCCCTCATTGGAAGCCTGCTACAACCCACACCCAGTTTCCAAAACCAATACTCCTAAATCCATAAGTCAATCACAGCCAGAGGGGCATTGGGTGGACACCCTACTACATTTACTGTTCAAGTCAACAGCATCTGCTCATTGCTGAGAGGTCCTGAAGTGCTGGCACCTCCTCCAGCCGCCTCAGGGTGCAGAGCTTCATGTCCAGTTTCAAGCCCCTCAGGAGGCTGGTACCGCACGTAGATGACGGCTCATTTGCTGAAGGTAGAGCTGAGGATGACATTCATTTTCTTGCAGATGCCAGCCCTTTGCTGGAGGAGGAGGTGACAGGTGCAGCCCTGCTTTGGTTTCACATGATTCCTGATAGCCTTGTAGAGCAGGCACATCAGCTGTAACGCTAGAAATATCCCCCACACCACACTGAATAAGGACATTCGTACATCCATCTTCATCTACCCCGATCCTCCTCTGCCACTGGTTCATTGTGGTTACTTGTAAGGTCATCTCAGCTAAGCAGGAATCAGTCAGGTAGCAGAGCCAGTTCCCCCTCTGGCTTTCAAATAAACACTAGATCCTCCATTTATCTGTTTTTAGTGGATGTCCCACAGGAAGACATTTTAAAGTCTCTCGAGTTTAAAGCTTCCTCCTGTGAGAAAACGTTCTTACATGATCACGTAACCTGAGAACCGAAGACAAAGAAACTCCCAACGTGTAGAGACCAGCCAGATTAGTTTAGGTTCCCTACTCCATATACTGGAGTCAAACTAAGGAGATCAGAGGACCACACTTGAGTAGGCAGATTAATAGGAACTGTATCTTTGAGCCACACTAGTTTCACCCTAGTAGAGTATCTTCCACAGGACCAAATACACCTGGATCTGAGGCCATGTCCATGAAGTGAAGGGAGACTCTCAACCATTTTTAGGGGTGTTAGATCAGGTTCCTAACATGCTTCCGCACAAGACAGGTTGTCTGTTTCCGATTCGTTTTATCCTCCACCACAACCAGAGTCAGCACAAGTCAAGAAATACCAGAACAGGATTGGCTGGGATGGAGGAGGCAGCAGGGAGAGCAATTTGCATTTCAAGAAATGCAGCAGTAGAAACACAGGCTTCAGAGATTAGAAAACAGGCTTTTGAGTGAGAGCAAAGCAAGAGGCATCTGCTGGAAGCATGGCATGGAAGCATTTAGTATTTTGACCCATAAGGCTAATCTGATATGACACTCCATCAGCCCTGGATATGCAGCTTAGATAAATCTTTCATCAATAAAGCACACTGTCACAAACCTGAAACTAAGGGTAAAGCTACTTCACCTGCACACACTTTCCCTTTGGGGTCTTCCCCTGAAGATATTCCTTATGGAGCTGGCATGCGAATTTTGTGCTTCTCCCTCCGTGGTTGCAGAAAGGAAACGCTGTCAAGTTTAGTCTCCGTAAAGAAGTGAGCACACATCTGACCTACATAGAGCGCACAGATGTGAGTAGCCTCATATAGCACTCCATAGATTTATTTTGGGTTTTAATGCAAAAGAAATTAACCACCACCTGCTTTGCCTGGAGACGTGCAGGAACAAAAGCCAGGAGTGCTGCATCAGGCTTCAGACTGGAATATCATCACCTCCATCTTTCCTTTAAATACACTTTTCAATGGAACATTTTAAAGATTAAGACACAGCTTTTGTTGCCAAGACAGAAAGCACTGGTAACTTTGTGCAGGATCCTGAAGGCTCAACATCTGTCCCATAAGCACCTCTGTACTTTTGCATGACAATTAATGGTACAAGCACAGGAACCAAGAGAACTGGACCTGCTGAATCAGGCAAGCACTACATCACCTCCAGCACTGGTGCACATAACTTTTTTATTCCAAATAAGCTTTGTGTATCCTCAGCATCCAGAAGACCCATCAAAAACTCAAGTGCATCAGGTGTCTGCTGTCACAAGAGAATCCCAGAGTTTAATGCCGAGACAAAATAAAAGGTAGGAAAATAAGGAGATGCAGCGACACGAAACAAAATGAAGGCACTCCAGCCAGATCTGCCAAGATCCTAGTAAGGAAGGTGCCTGGCAGAGGATTATCTCCTCAGAGGCCAACATTAAGCATTGCAGAAATGGCTGTAACCTCCTGCACCGAGCTAAATATCACATGCCATGCATTTCCCAGAGTCCAGCTCCTCCACGAGAAAATCAGCTGCGACAGGGAAAAGCCTCCAGGAATGGGAATCGCAAGGAGAGGCAGCAGGCTGGGCTCGGGCACACGAGACACCGGCAGCCACTTTGGCTGCAAGTCTGGGTTTTCAGGCAGGTTTTGCAGGAGGAGAGGCCCAGAAACTAACGTCAGAGCATGTAAACTGGGAGCAAGGAAACTGGCTTCATTCCCAGCTCTGCTACCACCCAAGGTCAGGCCAAGTCACATGCCCTCCTACCTTTATATATTTAGAGCATACGCTCCGGAGCCACGAGTAAATCTCACTAGCTACGTGCACAGAGCTGCAGATGCTATCACACTGGGGTTTAGCTGAAGCTCTATGCAAGTGTCTGAAGCACTTGATGAAGAAATAAGCCAAGGATCGATGAGCAAGTCCTCCAGACTTTTAGTATGTGTTAAAAATACAGATCTTTCTACCCAGGGAAGGGACAAGAACCAGGATGCTGCTGACTCTAGAGGCGGAGAAGCCTTATCAATAATTCCTGTTCTCCTTTATCCTTAGTAGCAAACTGGTAACAAACAAAATTCAAGGAATAAACAAGAATAAAGCACATTAGTTTACATCCATTTTATGTGTTAGTCTTTCGTCTACTTGCTCATGATTGTGATGCTCAGATGGCAAAATAGAAAGATGACAGACTTCAGGGTAAGAAAAAAAACCCAAATTTACTGCCTGCTCTTACCTGGGTATTTAAAAACCAGGCACTAGAAGCAGACGTCCTCACTCCCTGCAATTGGGCTTGAGCACCTTGTGGGCATTGGCCTGTTTCTTCCAGACAAGGGCATCAATCCAGCACAGGCAGAGGGCATGAACTTCCAAAAGCATTTTCTTGTCTCAAACAGTAATTCAGTGGATCTAAAGGCTCTTTTCCATCATTGCATGAAGCTTCCTCCCTCACATCACTTTGCATCATTACCGGTTGCAGAGATGCTTGCTTGATAATGCTCCTCTTCCATTACAACCAAGAAATAAAGAAGTGTCTATATTCGTAAGACACAGCTGGGCTGCTTTGCCCAACTGCATTTTGCCCCAAGACGTGGCAACTTTTCAGCCTGAGCAGCCTGTTAAAGCATGGAGTTCGTCCTCCTTTTTGGGACTTTTAGAGAAGCCTTGGGTAAACACGCAGCCTTTAGTCCTCATACTAATATTTACTCCTCGTGCTATAGATTGCCAACCCAGCTGTGAAGACTTGGGGGAAGCCATAAATTACTCACATAACTTGATGAGTAAAAGCCCATGACTTGCAGAACTAGAATCCCATGCACCAATACCTCACAGCAAACTATAAAACATAGATGTTTATGCTACATTCATGGCTAAAAATCTATTAATCCTGAGGTCATAAGCACAGCATTTTTCCCCTCTCTTGCAAATCAGCCTTTGAGCAGGCATACATCATCAGCTACAAGCACACAAAATTGGATGGTGATATAGCATCTGCGAATTGAACTGCAGAAGGAAATGATAATACAAGTAATGAATGCAGAGGCCAGCCCCTATTACAAGTCCACACACAGCCTTTTCCCCCCACTGCTCAGGCATCTGCAGCACCCATTTCCTTGGCAACCTTTAGCTGGACAAACCTATCTGCACCCCAAATCCTCCTGCAGCTCCTCTCACAAGTATATTGGAATATGGCACAGGAACAAGGGTGATCACACATCTAAATGACAAGTCAGTCATGCACTCCCAAGTTCTCTCCCAGGCTGGTACCCACAACCCAGGTTTGCTCAGGAAAGGGGTAGGTATGAGCTGATACCATGTAAGTGCTAACAAAAATGCATCTGCAGGCATAAAGTAGCCATAAGAAAAGTGCTATGTAAGTTATTAAATCTTGCTTCCTCTTAAACTGAACCTTCTGGGGTTTTCCACACTGAATTAGCCACCTCCACTGTCTCCTGCCTGTTTGATACCAAATAAATGCTCTGCTGTTGTGGGGTATCTTTTCCCCATCATTGGCAGGTCTCGGTGCTCAAATGGGAAAGGAAGGACGAGATCCAACATTTCTTCTCCCAAGTAGCTTGCCAGCAGCTACCAATGCCAGGCATCATTTCACTGCTGCATCCCACCAGCTGCACAGCATCACCCAGCAGAGACTTACCACCACTTCTGCCAGCACCAAGGAAAGCCCCCATTGCGGCAATAAAGGGAGAGCAAGTTGTTTTATACGGGATCCTGCTCAGCAAACAGACCCTTAAGTAGTTTTTTACCTTGAAATTAAGTAGCACTTTGGCTTTTCCTTTCCTGGATCCCTGCTTCTCTCCAGACCAGGCTGGAACCTGAATCCAAGAGAACTGGGAGCAGAGACATCAGCTGATGTACACTTAGGCTGAATGAGTTTTTCTCTTCTGGGCCATATATACACACAGCCCGCTCATTTTGGGAAAAGAGGTAATTTAGGATAGCTTTTGTAATGCCTGCTGCCAGAACAAAGACAAAGAACTGTAAGAGGTGATCAATGCTTAAGCCCATGTTCAAAGTGATCTGGGGAGCTGCTGAAAACAAACAAGCAAACAGGGCCCAGGAGCCAGGGTAAAAGCTGACAAAGAAATTGCCTTTTTCTCTAGGCAAACAGAAGTGGCTAATAGCTCGGTTCAGCGAGGCTGAGCTCTCTCCCCTCCTAATACAAGCAGGGCCAGAGACCAGATTTAATTTCTTCCTCACAACAACTTTAATTAAAATCTAAGCCCTTCCCGCCTCTCTCCTGCCACTAGGAGTGGTTCTGCTCACAGGAGGTATTAGCAAACTCCAGCTTATTAACGTGCCCTCCCTGAAAACGCTGTTTATACCACAAACAAATGGCTGGGGAGCCCATCTGGAGGAAAGCACTCCATTCCTAATTAAGAGAAAAACCACAAAGCCCACCTTTGATGTGTAGCAGTGGCAGCAGTCATTCCCCATGTGCTCATGAAGCTGTTCAACAGCATTAGCTTCACAGGGCATCCTTCCAGAGGAATATACCATCGAATATTGCTCTTCACCATCACTTGTGCCCTGTGAGTGCCAAGATGCTACTGGAGCTAAAGAAAGCATGCTGACTGCATGAGATTAGCTGTATCGAGGATCTTTCAGTAGTTTTATAAGCATTGAAATTTCAAAGCCAGGTCCACAGTCTAGGTCCCATCTTTGTGACATAATCTACAGCAACCCATACCTGTGTCTGCATGGATGCCCTGCCTGCAGTGATGCCTGCAGGTCTGTTCCTAGGCTTGGGTACCAGCCTGGGAGAGAATGTATGGGGCCTCTCAGCTCCAGCATAGATGAGGGCAAAGTTTGACTGGGCTGTTGAAATGCATGTGCAAGAGTTGCACACTAAACTCTGGAGTAGAAGTTTAAAAATAGAAATAGAAAAAAATAAGCCTAAGTTACCAGAAAGCTCAAGAGGATTTCTGCAGTGCTCATAGCTCTCACCAACTTCCCAAAGCGTTTCAAGAGCTGGTAAGACCTCTAAGCATTGCGCATGGCTGCAGAACCAACAGTCACAAGCAAATACCTGTTTTACAAGCAGATACAGCTCCAGGGACAGAACCCAGGAGCTGCTGAACCACCAAACCACCACAACGCTGCCCTTCCAGCAGGAACATGCTCGGTCAGGCCATGCAGCACCATCAGCTCTGCTATGGTATGTCCCAGAGCAAGCACGGATTTTCTCACATCTATCTACAAAAAAACCCACAACGTCTGAGCTGTAATCTCCTACATAGGGGCCATATCTCAGACCAGGAGAGTCACCTTGAAGTGCTGGCAAGTCTAGGATGCAACTGAGAAGAGAGGGAAGGCCAGGTGAAAGGGACAGCACTGCCTGCCAGTTCAGTCACACGATATCTACTGTTGCCACCACGCAGCCCCACATGGTCAAGGTCCAAAACTCTTCACTGGAGCACTAGATCACCCGTATCTTTCCCAGACACTGGCTTCCATCCACAAGTTCAGTTCAGCCCTCTCACACCTCCAAGCAGAGGTACTTTCTCCCTGTGCAGGAGAGCGGGCAGAACCAGTGCTCCCCATATCCTTCTAGAGGAAGGATTTTTCCCACAAATGAAGGCAGAAGAAAAGCATGAGATTCAGACTAGTAAAGACATCAAGAGCTCAGGAGGGGAGCATCTGAAACCACCACCTCTATCCACCTTATGTCCTCTGCCTGCCTAGTCCTGAACTCAGGAATTCATGCATTAACATGAATGATAGCATGGATCTATTCTCAGCTTCCAGAACAAGTGTCCATCGCCATCATTCCCACCCTATCTTCTCCAGCAGAAACTGTCTTCCCTATATCCATGTTCAGGAACTCTCACCACAGGCAGACCCCCACGTGGAAGAATGTTCTCCTTCCAAGGAAGCTGGGACGCAGCAGGAGGCACTTAATCCTGACACAGCGGGAGCTGGAGCTGCACTGCCCCAGTTATTGCTCCTGCTCATACATCGTGCCTCACCATTCCTCCTCTGCTTCTAACAGCAGTCGGAAGATAAGTTCACATTCATTCCCACTGTGGCTGTGCTTGTAGAAATAAAAGCTGCTTGCAAAAGCATCAGATAAAGCTACGGCACTTCTCAGTGCCTATTGTTCAGGACTATCACACACCACCTTCAGATGATGTTGCAGACTTCACCAGGGAATCACTGAATTCACACAGACGTAGTCCAGAGGTGCCTATGCTGTTTACCTCATTCTTGTTTTCTTAGAGGAAAGAAAAGGCATTATGTTTTCTATTTTAAAACCACACTTCTGGGAACAAAAAAAAAAAAGGAGAGTGCGGTATCACAGGCAAAATCTACAAACGGATGGTCAGTAAAGGAAATGCTCTGCAGCAAGGCTTCTGAAACTGAGTTCGGCACATTTTGCTCTATGTCAGTATTTGGTTTCAACATATTCTTAAGGTTTGCTATTTTAAAAAGATAGTATTATTAGTAGGTGCCAGATTGACTCTGGAACAGCCTCAGCAGCCCAGCAGGTCCCCTGGAGACAGCGCATCTACATCTTCATGTTGGAAGATACAAGAGACCTCAATAAGCAGAACAAACAGGATTGTTTGTGTTGAACAGTGTTATACAAGAGCCAAAAAGATGACTCACGCTGCCCTTATAGCCTTTCCCTGGATATCCAGAACAAGGCCAGGCACAGCCACAGAGAGCAGTTGTCTCTCAGGGGGAGGTTAACTCCAGGGATACCTCCTGCCCAGGCAATACAGCTTCAGTCATTAATGACATCAATGCTGCTTTAAGGTGGTTAGATTTTAAGACAAAAATTGCTCTTGTTTTGTCCAAGAAGAGGAAGTCATTACAATACTCCCGCTAGTCCACCTTCCTTAAGCAAGGAGGACCTCACTAGGAGCTTAGAGAACTATAGATTGCAGGCAATACACTTTTCCACATTCATGCTTCAGCATCATCTGTTGTATTATGCACACTATCCCTCATCTCAGGCTCCACAGGAGTAGCTTCTCTTGTTTGCCCACACCCTGGCAACAACAGGATACTATTTCTGATTGTTTTAAGCCACAAGAAACACGAGAAGCCACAAGAAAAGCTTTAGATTCACCCTTTGCATGCATCAAGCTGAGGATTTCCTAAGAGATGCAGAGGAAAACCATCTTTGCTCAGCATTACAAGCTGTGGCTTTGATAATTCCAGCAGCTTAAATGCAAAACTAGACACTTGCAAGCAGATGTTAATTCTGCAGAACACGGGGTCGGAGTCAATCTCTGCCCTGGTGTCACCTCAATTCTGCCTTTGGCAAAGCATATACAATTAATTTTATGTCGGGATGATGGAGCTAGCAGACATCTGACCTCCTTATTAAATACACACTTTCAGGTGAGAACCACCATGTAAAATCATTCACTCAAATTAAACAGATAGGCCAGGACTGATGGCAAAAATAAAAACAGACAGAGCTGACACCACGCTGGGGAAGGCGGCAGCATTCTGTGCACAACAGCAAAATCAACTTAATCACAAATGACAACTTCTGAAAGCCTTTATTTGGGATTCATCCTTGGCATTTTTTCTAGGCCAGCTTGAAAACAAAAGCTTTGTCTTCTTAAAATGCAGTTGCCTGAGGCACCTCTAAAAAAAGTGACATAACTCAGGTCTGAAAAATGCCTCCTGGGTTTCAGATTCTCCTAAGAGCCTCTTTACTATTCAGCTTGATTCAGATTACCCACATCAGCATGAACGCTGCAGATTTAGCCTCAGCAATCGACACAGGTACGAAAAGCACACACTTAGGACTGGGGATTTTTTTTTTAAGCTATATGATTAAAGAGCTACAGTTATAAAAAGGAACTTGTTATTGATCCAAATGCTTCCTCCCTCCCTTTTCTCCAGCAGGTTTATAAACACTCTCTGATGACAGTTCATCCTGAATTTCACTGTTTATCTTGTTTCGGATTTTTTTCTAGCATGTTTTTCTTGCTGGGTGTTTTCAACCTTTCCACCACAAGCCTCAAGCTGTGAAAAGAATGAGCAGCTTATTTTGGAATTAAAACTTGGGCTCCAAAGATGATTCTTTTCCCCTCTTCACTTTAGCAATTCTGCAACCAATACCTTTTTGTTTCTCCAAATATAGGGACACAGCCCTGTGCTGGGCAAGACAGTAACTTAATGGGAGGGGGCAAGGAAGGAGAAGCTGCAAATCTCTTCAAGACACAGCTATTTCTAATACCTATAATTAACATCTTGGGTAACTCTGCAGTACTTTTAGCATATCAAAGCTTTTTATATCCATAGGCCATTTTCTTTGAGTAGATGCAAGTTTACATCTAGGTCTGAAAACTTCTTATGCAGCCATCAGTAAAGAACTCAAATCAAAAGTTCTGTTGCTTTTATTGATAATCTGGGACAATGAGAGCCAAAAGCTCTCTTGGCGCAGAGAATGTGTTAAGAGTCATTCTTCTGAGTGATCGAGTCTCTTCACTTATGCCACATAAACTGTTTACTGGCAAGAGCTTTAAGCCTCTCTTTACAATCCCCAAATAAAACATCCTTCCAGAACTTGCTGCCCATTATCTGCCTTTTCTAAAGAAAGTGGTTCTTAAGAGACCCACCTTCTTCTGCTTTGCCATTCCCCTGAAGCCCATCTGCAGCATTAGCTTGACACAAGCAGAATACCGCAATCCTTCACGGCACAGCACGGTGAGCTAAATGAGTGTCTGTCTTTACATCCTGAAGAAGGGTATCACACACAGCTGAGCCAATTGGTGCCCACCAAAAACAAGGGTCATAAAAAGGCTTCCAGGATTGTGAGCAATAAACCTTGTGACAAGCTGTCACCGAGAGTAGGCAGCCCAAAAAGGATGCTACAGAGCAACACTGCTGTGGCTTAACCCGAGGTTTTGCTCATGACACAGGTTCCTTACCACCCATGAAGATCCTTCACACCACGTCAGTGCAGGCTCCTCATCCAGGAGATCTGCTGCTGGTTTGCCTAGAAAACAAACTGCTTCGCTACCTTTTAGCATAGAATTAAACACAAAGAGCTCAAATTAGAGCAAATCACAGAATAAAAGATGGGACAAAATGCACAGGGAAGTACCATTTCCCCGTTCTCAACTGAGGGATAGAAACCAGTTGTGGAAGCACCTGTAGAAGCCAGCAGGTTTCCTCTTTGCAGCAGGGATGATCCAGAGGTCCTGCAGCAAAGCCCACACCTTCCTCCCCATGACTGCTCACCCGAAATGACAGCCAGCATTGCTCAGAGCCAAACAGGCTCAGCCTCGGCGCTGAGGTGCACTGTAAATAGCAGCCCCGATGCTCACACGGCCCCTGCCAGCCCAGCAAAAGCCACCAGCAGTGGCAAACATGCACTGCCCACACTGGCAAACACCAGCACCAGCTACCGATACCTTATGGTATTTATTTGCGGGGGGAAGACAACAAGGACTTCCTTAATATAAAATAAAAGGGTCCTCTTCTCTGGCCTCAAAAGTAAGCCAAAGTCAATCATGATGCTATTGATTCCAATCTCCACTCCAGCCCCAGCATAAGAGCTACTGGAGAACGTGGGAAAGCCGGGGAACACGAACCCAGTGCAGGCTTGCTCCCTGGCTCAGCCTTACTGCCCGGATCTTCCCCAAGCTGGAAAACAAATCTGAGCTTCACACTCGGCAGCAGAGTCAGGAAAATAAAGGCGCACATCCACACTGTTGGCACAATTTCTATCTCAGCCTCCATGCTCTGTAATTATAGAGGGACTCAGCTGCAGGACCACCCTGACGGTTTGACATACGGCATTGTGACAGCAGCCCGGAGTAAACACGGCACTTCCATCCGCCACCTCAAACACAGAAATTGACAACCCGAACGTATTCGCGGCAGCAAACGTTGTGAAACGCTGTGAAACGGAGCTCGCAGAGCTCAGCACCCCCGCGCTGGGGAGCAGACGTGGGTACTCCGAGCCCTCGGGCTCCGGGGCCGGTCTCACCAGTGCTACCGGTCCCACCAGTCCGCTCCCGCCTCCGGCCCGAGCGGCTCGGCAAGAGACACCGAGTAACTTGCGATCGCTCCGGTCCCTCCGCGACACCCCAACCGACTCCTCGGGACCCGCGTTACGAGCGAGCGGGCGCGACCAGCTCCGCACCGGGGCAGCGGCGGGGACGGGATTTCACCCGGCAGCCGCTTCCAAGCGCGGAAGTTTCCCATCCCGCAGGTGCCAACATCTCCGAGCTTCCTTCCTCGCTTCCCAGTGAACAGGAGAAAAAGGGAAGAAAGAAAGGGAAAAAAACCCCCACAAACAGCAAAACAAACGTAAGAAAATCCATGGAATAGCGGGGAAAACAGAAGACTGCAGTAAAACATTACTAAAGAAGGCAATAACTCACTGTCCGCCGGCAGCGGAGCCCCGGGAAAGCTCGCTCCGTCTCGCAAGAGGCAGCCCCGTCCAGCGGCGGCCCGGGGTGAGCGGCAGGGAAGCGCTCCCCGAGCGGGGTGCCGGTTACCGATGCACCGCTGCGGACCGACACGCACCGAGCCGCGGAACAGCGGCCCCGGCCCCCCGAGAGCCGTCGCCACAGTGGCGCGCACCGCCCCGCCGCTCCAGAGCCTTCCCGCCGACCGTACCACAGAGCCGCGCCGGCGGGTGGGAAGCGAGCACCGGAGGAGGGGGAAGTACACGCCCGTGGCCGGTGCCCGTTCTCCGGTGCCACCGAGGCGCTGCCTGACCGCATCCGCCCAGCGGGGCTGCACCGTACCGTGCCGTGCTGCCGGGCCTCCGCACAGGGCAGAGCCGCTCCCCCTGCTCCCCTCCCGCTCGGCATCCGGCGCGGTGGAACAGTCCAGTGCGAGCGGGGTGGGGGGGACGCGGGTTCGCTCCGGGCGGCGGGTCCGGGGATGTCGGGTTCGGTACCGCAGTGGGTTCCAACGCGCTCCCGTCTTGACCAAGCCCCATTCTCCTCAGTCTGAGCTCAGGCTCGTACCCTCTGCCAGCGCCGGGTCCCTGGGGGCAGCCGCTGGAACTCCAGCCCTGCAGCTCCTCCAGCCCCGCCGCTCCTCCAGCCCCGCCGCTCCTCCAGCCTGCAGGTGGGCCACAGGCAGCCTGAGGAAGGGCCACATGGGATTGCGCTGCCACAGCTGCCCTACCAAGGAAGGTTTCAGCCCATTGTGAGCCGGCAGGCACAGGTAGGGACCTCGAGGGAGACAGGGCCAAACATCTTCCCAACCACAGGAAGTGCTGACAGGCAGGTGGCAGGTGCAGGAGGGAGCAAGCCGAGCCCCCCGTGCTGTGCCCCGCAGGCTACCCGGGCAAGCCGGGGGTGCTGTGGGCAGTGGCCATGGGCTGCGGGTGGCCAGGCCTCTCCCCAGCCAGTTCTGGGAGCAGGCAGCACAACCTGCGGGGCTCAGCCTTGCCATGGGGCTGGCAGGGGAGCCAACTGAATGAGCTCAGCCAGCTGGGACACAGGCACAAGAGATACTATCGCACAGCCTCTTTCCATGGCTTCTCTTGCAGGTGGGCAGCCTGGGGCACAGAGTGGTGCTGCCTTGCAGCATGAGGACAGAGGAACAGACACTTCGTCTGCCACCGCTGGTGGAAAGGGCACCTCGGCCGCCACCTCAGTCAGTGACAGCAGTCAGCAGCTGCTGCAGGAAGCCTCCCCTGACACCGGCACCCTCTGTGGCTACAGCCAGCTTCAGTGGCATGGCCACCGGCAGCACAAGCAACAGCCAAAAGCAGCTTCTCACTACTGCTGCCCAGCTGCATCGCGTCCCCGGACATGGCAGCACTGTTGCGTGGCCACGGAGATGTCAGCCTGCCCCACACAGGCCCACATCATCTGCCACAGAAAAGGGCACAGGAAATGTGAGCGCGGTCCTGTGCAAGAGCAGCACTAAGAGCCAGGGACCCTACCGGCAGCCAGTGGCATGCCAGGACCCAGGATACAGCAGGGCTGCAATGACAAGAAGATACACTGTCAGGGCAGCTAACGGCAGCAAGGCCACTGCCACTCAGCCTGCTCCTGATCCTAACACCCGTGTGAGCACTGCTGCTTCCCAGAGCAGGAACACGGGGCAAGAGGCAGAGCACCAGCAAGCAATGCTGGTGGCAAACATCGTGGACTTGAAAAACTTGAAAAAATGTATGAGAAAGTGCCAGTTACCACTTATTTTATTATTTTTGTTGGGTTTTTTCCTTCTTTTACCTCTTTCTTTCTTATCTTAATTTCCTTTCCAACCTTAAGTATTCTATGATTCTATGATTCGATAACTTGAGAAAAAAAACATACAAAGAGAAAAGCCAGCAATGTGAAATTAATAACGAAGTTAAACAAAAATTGGGCGTGTTTCTGAGCATTGTTATATTTGCACCACTAAAGATGCTACCTGCAAATATGATCATGATTTAACTCACACTTCATTCTGACAAAGTGCAATTCCTTTTACTTTGGTAATCCTATTCTCTTTCCTAACTCTGCTGTGTTTTTTACTTTGTTATTTCTCTGATAGGCATAAAATTCATGCTAAAGGAATTTTGGTCTAGCTGCTATACATCATACAATATGCTATTCTATAACTGATGGATAGAATTCCTTTACTGAATTAATTTTATGAGGTAAATTAGGACGTTGAGGACAAGGCATTGCTTCTGCTTGGCAAGATCACTTTGGCAAACCCATCAAACTCATTATTTACCAAGGGGCATCTTCCAGATATGGCCTCTTTTCCAAAAGGGGTTTAGATATGTGGTCATGGGCCGACTGAGCTGAGCCTTAATGCAGTGACAGGAAGCCCAGTGCCCATGTGCCAGTGGCATATTCACAGAGCCTTCCCTACCCCCTCACCACCTTTCCTTACTTTCTTTTCTCTTTTTTTCTCTTTTAATTTTTTCTTTTTCTTTTCCTTTTTTTCTTTTTCTGTATATTTTTATTTCTTCTTTTTCTTTTTCTTCTTTTTTTTCTCTTTCTCTTTTTCTTTTTCTTTCTCTCTTTCTCTTTTTTTCATTTCCTTTTTATATAATCATTTGGGAAGGGGTTAACACAGCTAACACAGAAATCATGTGGATTTGTGTAAACATAACAAAACATTAGGCTGATCATCTTTCTGTGTATTTCTCTGTGTGTGCCATATCAAGGGTGGATTTGCTGAGGGAAGGAGAAATATGGAGACCAGATTATACAGTGCAACCACGCAGCCCTATGCAGAACAGGATAACATTCAGCAGTGTGTGTGTGTATGTAGATGTTCTTCTGTTTTTTTCTTGAATTTAACTTACTGGAATTGAATTACATTGACCTTTCTCTAAGTCCTTTCTGTCTCTCCTCAGAATGGATGTGTGTGTGTGTATATATATATATATGCAGACATATATATATATGTATTTCACTTCTAATAACTAGCAGGAAAGAACAGAATCACAGTTACTTACACAATTCCATTCTGTGCCCATCATTTCAGCAATACAAACAGTACATGCCTTTTTTTCTTTTTTCTTTTTTTCACCACTGGAATATGAAACCAGACAGACAAAACACATTTCCATACTGCCATCCACTGATTAACTTTCTAGGACTGTTATTAGCCAGACTCCATTTGCATGCTCTCTGTGGCATGCTGCTGGGAGAGCTGACAGCCAGGAGAAGGATGATGGTAAGGGTTAAAATGCTGCTCTGCTACCCAGGAGGAACCCTCAGAATAAATCCACTGACTTTGAAATCAAAGGGTAAGCGCATTGCCACAAAATTCCAACATGCAGCAGGACACAACATAATAGCTGAGTACAACACCTCTTTTTAGCAGATATATAATTAACATTTCCCTGAAAATGTTTAAGACAATGCTCTCATCTCCAGTCCAGTTGGTCCACCTTCAGTTCCTGCTGAAGTCCATAGCAAAAGTCCTACAGGACTCTCCCTGTTATCCCTCATGTTCGTACGTTGAAAGATTTTGAATGTTTCTGTCATTATTTGACTGATTTCAGCCTGGTTCTATGTTCTCAGTCTTACTATGAAAGCTGAAGTATGATCAATATTATCGTATCATTGTATAAAAGAAAGTGGGTCAAAAAAAGAAAGCTGCAAGCCAGCGTCTGAATCAGTTCCAGCAACACTCCTCTTAGCTCTAATCTCTCTTGAAGTTCTTTTCTCTGACCATTCACTTATGGCACCATTTCAAACATAAAGAAATAAGTACACAGGTTCTTTTGTAAAAATATAATTTATAGGGTGCCCATGTACATGTCTGTCTCCACATTTTCTCTCCTATATTTTTTATTTTTTCAGCCTATTTAATTACATTTCAAAGAGCAGCAAAACCAGCCCCCTATGTTATATCTTATTTCAAGTAGAATTTTCTCTTTTTCATTTATAGCCTGTTTTCCTTCTATTCTAAGATTTATTCACAGTACTTCTTACAATTCGTTATTCTGTACAAACACCAACATCCCTGTGGGGCAGTGATCAAATGAGATCAAGAAATCAAGAAATTCTACTTAAAAGATCAGTAAGGGGAGGGAAGGGGTGGTATTAGCACCACATTTCACTTTTAAAGCCCCTCTACCAGTCAAAGGAAATCAAACAATGTTACTTTTTGTTCCAAACATCTGTAAAAATTAACTGTAAGTAAAGCCTGGTTTTTACAAAGGAATACCCAACAGATTTAATTATGAGGAAAGACTATGACACAGAAAAAATATGACACTATAATAATAAGACTCACTATGGAAGCCACAGCAGTTTTTCATTTGCAAGGAAGTAGTTTAAACTGCTCCAGTGTCAAAATGATGAAAGCTCAGCTGAAGTGTCTAGAAAACTGTCTTTCTTGCCAGGACATCAGAGACTGTCCTCCAGTGTCACTTGCTGCCCTGAGTAAGGAGCAGCAGACTCCCCTGCCCTGTTTTAATAGGAAGAAATGATCCTCTTTCTGCAAGAACTCAGCATGAGCAACTGAAGGTGGGTATCTCCAACACATGTGTTGAGTCTCTCCTTGTGATAGGAACG
>JAVHNF010061993.1:0-14612 GCA_034783455.1 Micropsitta finschii
GGTGTCTTAGACATTATAAGTTTGATTACTTATACCATATTTTATTCATATTTCTGTGTCAGAAAGAAACTGTGTTCCGAGTAAGAGTTGACTGGTTCCCAAATGGAAAAAAGAAGAAATCATAGCTAATGTGTAGTACTAGCAGTTGGTGTATTTTGACATGAGTGAACAGAATAAATGAGTGTTTATGCAGGTGACAAGGAGCCAGAAATTTTAACCAAAGAATTATAACTATCTATTTTTCTAAACTAGAGCTTTAGATTGGTTTTATTTGTTCCATTTCACAGAACATCATATATCAGTAATTCAAGAGAGCAAAAATATATGATGGCATTATCCACATGTCTTATACAAAAGTATTTTTGGCATGTATGATAGCCAAAGTACATAAAGAAAGCATCTTACCAGTGAAATCCATACTTTCCCTGCTCAGCAAGTTTTCATTTAACCTGTTATGGATGGAAAAAAGGGGTTTAAGCAATTAATTTCTTAGTATGAAAAATCATCGTTTCAGAAATTTTGAGTTAAAAATCTTCAGATGATTCAAATTCTTAAATTCCAAACCAGACAACTGTGTAGGTTTTAACTAGGGAGAGAAATATTGTGTTGTGAATACACAGCAGACCTAAGGGCATTAAAACTCATTTATTTCTTAAGCCTTTGAAACTCATAGCAAAATTTTCCTGCTGGACCTCATGTTGCATGATGCACTTTGCTAAAGCAACTACTATGATGCATCACCAAGAACTGAATATTTCATCAACACAGCTTTGATTTTTAAAACTGTTTGAAAATGCTTCAGGTTTGTGCTCAGGCTATTTATTTCTTAATTATGCTCTTGTCTGAATTTGACAGCATTTGTAAATCAAATAACTGCAAATAAACTGAAATGCTAAATGACTGATAAATGACAGGCAAATGGTTTGACTATTCTTTATTTTCTTTTTGTCTTATTGTCCCTTTTTCCACTTCTCTCACCTTCCCTTTTTCACAAGCATTTTAGGTTTTAATAAATCTGATTTTTTTTTTTCAGTTAAAATTATTCTATTAAGCAAGAATCCTTGTAAAGGCACACTGCAACCATCAGCTGTGTTGTTAGTACACATTTGTTAACAGTTTTACAGGTATTAACAGTTTTACAGGTATTAACAGTTTTACAGGGCACATAGCCCACTACCTGATTTAGGATGGTAGTGGACTGTGTGCCAGGAATGTTGACATTAGCTTCACAATATGTTTACTTTTTAATGCTAAAGAATGTGTTTTTTCTCAGTGCCTGGCTGCTATTAACTACATTTTGCAAGACTTCAGATTCTTTCATAGTGATGTGATAATAAGTTTTGGGTTTGCATCTGGAATTCTTCCATTCATAGGACTTCTCTGAGTTTAATGGGATTTTTTCTGCAGGGAGGATTCAAGTCATTAAGGACATATATAGAAAAAATAATTTCATTGCTGATGCTGAACTGAAGGCTATTGTCAAGATTACCCATGTTAATAGGCAGAACAGACACAGCAAAGCAAAAGGTTGAAAATATTAACTTCTTTTTTTTTTTTTTTTGACAGAAAAATAAGCTTAATAAATGCAATTGACTTGCATAAACAAGATTGCAATATTTATTTTGCTTTAGGATTCTCAGTTGCTGCATCATCTTCCATTTATATTTCTAACAGTCAAATTGCCTGGATTACCATTGTACTTTCTGAAAGCTCTACAGGCAGATCCTCAGGCAGGGCAGAGACCTGTCTTTTCACATATATTACCATTTAGGCACAATTATCCTGACTTACTTCTTTCCTGCCCACTTTATTGAGATGAATATGAATGGCAGTGGCGCACGCATGCAGAGAGTCATACTCTGTATTTGGGAACCCAGATTTAGCTGCATTCCAGAACAGAAGGGTGAGCCTGACTACCTTTGTTTTAACTCTACATGCTTCTCAGTTTTGCTCTTTATAAGTCAGTGAGAAATTATTTCTCTGGGAAAAACCCACAAGCTCTTTGGAACACAAGTCCTTCTTCAGGTACTAAATATATATGCAGCTCACGCTTTGCAGGTAACAACATGGTCTTCCATGTGCTCTGGACTCTTGATTTTGCTCAAAAGTATATAATCCTAAAAGCAGTTGTGGGCCTATATTCATGTTGCCTAGCTAACTTTATCGGAGTGTTCACTTAATTAAAGTGGTTAGATTATGGACCCACTCATTGTGGCATCTCTCTGTAATCACTGGAGAGAGACAGACTTTGCGGCATGCTTCTAGAAGTTTCATTTTTGGTCTGCTCTGGTACTGTGAAGTGGGAATAATCCAGCCATTGGCTGCACCTCACCACCTTGTGTAACACCAGGCTGTCCGCCCCAGGGCAAAGAAGCATCACTCCCCAAAAAGAGCACCCTCCCTTACCTTAGAGGTGGGTATAACTTGGGGTGCTTGGGCTACACAGTTCTGACTTCTGTTGATAGCTATGCAAGTGATAAATTGTCTTAGTGTAGCAACAATAAAACTGATTTAGTCTTATTTATTTCCCAGTGAACAAAGGAGATGCAAACCTGTGTGTTCAATGTTATAAGCTTGGTGGAAAGTAAGACAAGGTTAAAGGAGTGTGGTAGGAATTTTAGCTAATGTGATAACTGCTGATCCATGTAACTTTTAGAGGTGAAGAGAGATTTGTTTATTTCTGGGTTTGTTGTGGGTTTTTTTGTTTTCCCTATCGATTGCTTATTCAAGCTATTGAAATACTGATTTAAACTGATTTAGTCCTGCTGTACTTACAACATCTACATGGTGCCAAAATGTAGAAGGAGTGGATACTTCCGTAGGGACAGATAATTTCATTTACTCTGGATATTCATGAATATCCTTTGAGGTAAAGAAGCAGCCCTCAGTTTCTAGGGACAGTGAAGGGGAAAATGCTGAGGCCAACATCAAGAAATGCAGGATCCTGAAACACCATGGTTTAGGTTTGAGATTGAAGCCCCCACTGCGCCTTTACTCCTGCACATTAATTCTGCTTACTTCACTGGAGCCTGCACATGAATAATATTTACATGTCAAGCCCTCCATATGGTTGACTATTCCATTATCAGGCAATCTGAAGTCTTATTTCAGCTGTCACTTAGCTATCACAAAATTTGCCAAGTCTATACTAAGGTCTGGATCTGTGTGGGTGCCTAGAAATGTTCTGCTTGGCGTCCAGTGAGTGGCAAGTAGCCTGACTTTTCCTCTAACTGCTCAGCATTGCACAACACAAGCATAACACAACACAACGCACCATACAGGACTCATTGCTCCTTCCAGACCTTCCCTGTGAGTGCAGCTCCATAGCAGGGCTGAGAGGCATAAAATGTCCTCTGTTAAAGACATTCTGGTCCATTGTTCTGGTTACTTGTACAGTTGGAGACAGGCAAAAAAAAGAGAAAGAATAGGTGGATGCTTGATTTCAATAAGCATGCGATGTAAGAGAATATTTTTGACACATTTACATCTTGTTCTCGTATTGAAGTTTATGCCTTAGTGCAAAGGAAGCACAGGAAGCCTGAGGATGTTCAGGTGTTGTCCCCCTACTCCTGAACAGTCGTGTCAGGCACACAGATGCTGTTTGCTATGTTTCTGAGTGTGAAGTGTTTTTGGCTGTCAGTAGTCATAGTAACACTGCTTTTCCTTGGCTGTTGAATGCTTGGTTCTGAAGGTTTCTTTAGTTCTGGCAATCTGTTTTTCTGTTTGCTTATTTTTCTTGTCAGAATTTGTTCCCCTGAGACTTTATAACTAATTCGACAAGTTAGCCTATAATTTAACATGTCAAAAAGTGGATGTGCTTCCACAATTTTGATACGGAATCTGCGTTGGTCCCTCATAGTTTTATTTATTCTGCCAAATTGTTTTAATACCCTAAATTTAGGACAAGCTTCTCAGCTGGTGTTGATAGGCAAAGCTTCAGTAGAGCTTTTAAGGCATGTCTGTGCAGATGGATGCAGACAGCTGTAAGCTTCTCTGTCCACTCTGAGCCAGCCAAATGGAAGCCAGCTCTGCTCTCTAAGTTGCAAAGCTGCATTAGTAAGATACTGTGCCCAAGCGTTTATCTACCACCTCTTTGGCAGAGTTTCCAGGTCTGAGCTGGCTCTTGTCTGTCTCTCCTGGAAGGTGAACAGGAATATTTACGTTTGGCTCCTTCCTTCATCTCAGAAGGCATATTCCTGGCTGCTGCCCAAACCTTAGCTCCTGCTACATTTTAGTTCCAGTTCATTCAATGAGTTTTGCTTACATCTGTTCAGTTACTGTTGTGTTTCCTCAGGTCTTTATTCTTGTCTTTCAGCTGTTGTGCTCACAGACTGAATTGAGGGTGCACACCAGCACACTCCTGAAGCACTTTATAACACCTGTGAGCCCACTGATGTCACCGGCACATGTCCCTGCTGGGGTGGGATACAGCTCTCTGTGTGTGTGCGTGAAGTGTGTGTGGGTAGCCCCAGGTTCATCTTTGAGCACCTCCTTGGGTAGATTTGTTGGGTTTTTTAAAATTCACCATCCTTTCATAAACCTTTCCAGTGACCGGCTTGAAAACACGGCTGCAGAAAGACGTGATAACTGCCACTCCTTTGAATGCCAAGCACATTGTGAGCAGCTAGTGCTGTCATGCATAAGGCTTCTTTTCCTCCCCAGAAGTCTCAGCAGGCAATAGGTGACACCTATGTCTTCTGTAAAGCAGGAAGTCCGGTGTTTACATGGTGTCTACTATGGGAGGTGTTGTGAGATGGTCATCAGTCTGCGTGCCTGCAATGCTGAGTGGTGTGAATATGTAGATAAGCCGGATGGGACATTGTGGTAGGAAATAGAGCCACCAATGACTTTGTGAACTCTCAGTATTTGGAGCAGAGGGACAGCGAGGAGTGATGGGCACAAATCCTACTTTCTGTTTCAAATGGTCTGAAGATACCGTATACAAGAACTGACAAAGTAGGTGATCACTGTGGGAAAGATTTTGGGTACATAAATTAGAGAGAGGAGAAAGGTCTTCATTTGTCCTGGGTAAATGTAGGCACCTGTGATAGAGCTGGACAATGCAGCCAGAGATAAAAATGCACATACAGAAGGAAGTTGAAGAAGAAGAAGATTATTTACATGATTAAGTTAAATAGAAATGGTTGTTTCGGGAGATAAGGCAATAGATAAGTCAAAGTCAAAACCAGCTGCTTAACTAATACATAAAGCAAATGTTAAAACAGCAGTGGTGAAGAAAGCATGTGCAGTGAAACCGTATGAAAATGGTAATGAAAGGAAGATTCGGCAAAGTTTCCAGATTTTAGCATTTTATTACATTTCTAAGCTAGGCAGTGCTTTCAGAGTCTCTTGGGACAGCAGCCTCAGCTGCAGGGAAACCAGCATTTTTTTGGCATCACAGATGCCTAAGGAAAAGCTGACCAGTCTTCTCAGGTTGCTAACCACACTGTCTGGAAAATGAAAAAAAAAAAATCCTTATTAGTATTTTTCCACACAAAGTATGTATTTTTAATTGAGAGAGCTTTTCCACATGGATGCTCTATGTTTAAAGGAGAGTGGTGACTTCAGCATAGTGGGATCCCTCACAAAGCTGCATTGTGAGTTTCCACTGGACCTCCCTGGCTGTGCGAGCCTGCCTCGCTCTGCATCGCAGGTCCTTTCTCCTCTAAAAACTGTTTTGTTTATAAAAATAGACTCTCATCCCTAGAAGGGGTGAGATTTCTGAAATCTATATTTGGTGGGGGTTTTGTTTCTAATAGCAAATTAAACTGGACTTTTATTCTAGCTCTTGCTCACCAACCAACACTCAACCTGCTGAAACTAGAATTAGACAGAAAAAGGAAAAGGATTAAACTTAGACTGAATCTCTGCAATAATGAGGTAGTTAAGAAGATTGCAAAGTTAAAAAAAACAATAATCTTCTTTGGACTCAACTGCTTCCTTCATTTGAAAGGAAAACAACTGAACAATCCCTCTTAACTTCACTGGGGGCATGGTCAGGTTGGAAATGCAATTTGGAAATACACAGGAGTCTAAAAGTTCAGTGTCGGCTCAGTTCTATGGAATGCATCAGCATTATGCCAGTTTTATGCTGGGTGAAGATCCAATTTAGTGAGTATGATTAAAAATGATGGCATTGCATTTATGATCATTTTGTACTTACTGTTGCTGAGACAAAAAAGAAACAACAAAACCTCATGCAATGTTCTTGTGACAGAAGCATCTCTATTCAGTCTTTTCCCATTTTCCACATCTTTGTATGCCTGCCATCTGCTGATGTGCTTTCTCTAATTTAGTTTATAAATCCCCAGGATATCAGTCTAACTTTTAATATCTTCCCTCTGAAGCAGGGTTGGTAGTTATGATAATGATAGCTAATAAGAAGAAATAGAACACTGACAAAAATTTTCTTCTCAATGGTCTGATATTTGTAGTTTGATTAGGTAGGTGGGTGCAAAGCTGAGATTGAGACACCTTCTGCTTGAAGTATAACCTGTGGTACATGGTACTTTTGGGAATTCTCAAAATGAGCATGTTGACATACTTGCATGACTATAATACTCTCAGTTGAAGCATTTAGTGCTGCATAGCAGAAAATGCTGCTGAGGAAAACAAAGCCGATATACAGAATTTGGTGCTGCTGCTGCTGTTTTTGCTATTACTGTTCCAGATGTTCGAAATAGAGCTTTTAACTGTCAGCTCTGGGAAAATATTCGGTGGAGCAAAGGGCAGCTCTTTACCTCCCATGAAGAGTCAGCGTGTGTGAACATGTAGCTTAGCATTGCATTAGGTAACAATAAAAGTCCAAACTACTTCTCTAGGCTCCTGAATTCTCAATTGTTTCAGTGGGGTGTGGAAGTCAGAATGGCACAAATTATGTTCTGCTTAAAAGGTGAGGATAGCTCATAGGTACTTCTCTTCAGGAGGAATTGCGTATGCTATGTATAAAGGCAGTCTTTGGACTGCCAAATGAAGAGAGTGCAGAATGGGGGATCCTGTATGATGCTTAGTCTTGGCTAAGAGGAAGCTGTACATTCAGTTATCTTCTTGCATGATATTCCTGAGGGCAGAATTGATGGAAATCTACAGTTTGTTGGGAATCAGTGTTGGAAATTAAATCCAGGCATATAGGCACTCTGCAAACGTTTACATTCCTCTGTTAACATTGGTTTATATTTGTTTCCATATAAACTAAGGAAATTTGCTTTTCCTTTGCATTGTTTATTTCTTAATATAAAGGAAGCAAGGGCGATCATCAGGGTTGATTTACACAAAAGGCCTCCAGATGAGCACTGGATCTAGTGAAGTGTGCCCCATGTCACATAACCACCCATCCGTCTCCTTTCTTCAGTGAACTGTCTTTCTACTTCCTTGGGATGTTAGATTTAAATCACCAGGTGATACGGGCAGTGGACATTTTTACTGTGGTTTTCTCCCTCTAATGTAATGGTTTCTGTATCAGCTTCTCGTACGCATCGCAACAGCAAATCAGCACAAAAGGCAAAAGTCAGCTCTGCTTTTATTCCCAGTGAGTCCACTAGAGAACAGCAGTGCCAGAGAAGCTAAAGTGATATCATAGCCTAAAAAGAAAGAGCTCACATTTTGTGAGTTGGCACAGCTTTATAAACTTTGCAGAGTTTTATGGGAACACTGTTCAGTCATCTTTACACCATGCAAATTCTTAATCTTCTGTCTGAAGTTATCTGTATCCCCAGTCCTTAATCCCTACAAACACTTCCGTGAAGGCTTTTTGCAACTGTCCTCTGCTGGTCTCCTTCAACAACTGTCTCTGGGCTTTTTGTTTTCTGCTAGGCAGTTTGCTGCAGTTTTTCAGGCTGACAGGTTTTGTGCATGTCCAGAAAGATTTGCTTTCAAATATGAAGTAGCCAAGTCTTTACTTACTGAACTTGCACATTAAAAAATGGTTCACTTACCCATAGAAAATTGCAAGCAAGCATTTGCTTTCAAAACAATGTCCTTTTGTGGCTTTCTCTCATATGCTTATTAAGCACTCTGAAGTGCCTGGGAATAGAAGAAAGGAAATAAAAAGCTTTAAGAAAAGAGAGTGTTCTTGTTCTGTTGTTATACATTTGTACTTGTTAGTGTGTAGAGATCTCATTCAGCCCCACTGGAATTGCTACCATCCAAACATGTCATAATAGACAACCCTTGTCCCAGAGATTTGCTAGGCTAAAGAAATAATGGGCAGTGGTCCAGAGAAAAGGAGAGCAGAGAAACTGAATTACTTGGCTGAAGGCACCCAGGATTTACTTTGATCTGGAGAAGAGGGAAACGTGTGCCTCTGTCTGGTGCTATGGCTCTGTGTAATGCTGTAACCCTGTCCTGTTGTTTTAGCATAGAGCTGAATCCCCTTGTCGTCATTAAGAGGTTCCTTGTGGGGGGCATGAGTTTAAGAAATTAACTTATGTTCCGTATGTGCCTCTTACTGTTTAATTTTATTATTTGAATCTTGATTTTCCTCCCAGCTAGTTGTTAGCTCCTGTTCTGCCCTGTTCATCTCGAGGAACTGGGTTCTTTGCAACAGATTTTTGTGTCAGTAGATTTTTGTGACTGGATCAAATTAGGGCACATATTCCACTGCCCTAGGGCTCGACTTGGGTTATAAAACCATATGCTTTGTCAGGTGGAACTGTACCAGTGTCCAGGAAATACTTTTCAACATTGAAGAGCACAGTTCTCCTCCATATGCCAGGCTGCAGAAGGTTGCCGTCTCTACTGCAGCCTCCCAAAACCTGGAAATTTGTTGCAGAATGAATAACGAGAAAGAAAAGAAAAGTAATAATTCCCCACTTGTTACTACAGGAGCACTATTTCCTCCGTATCTCTGTTTACAGAGAGTGTAGGAATCATGCTGGTAATCTTTGGACGGCTATGCAAAATATTGGTACGTGAGGGGGATGTGTCCGTGTGTATGGGTGTGTTTTTGAGTATGTGTTAGAAATAACAGGAGGAGGGAAATTCTCTGGCCCTTCTCATTTCTCAAAGGTTGCTGAAAATCCAAGCAGGACAAGATATTTTTATGCTCATTTTAATGAAATTCATGTGTTAAGGTTTATCCCTAAAAAGACAGAGCTAAAACCACTGGGATATTGTTAGTGGAGAACTGGTACTTATTTTGTGTAGAAATAATGTATTTGAGCGCTATGAAAAACTCAGAAGCACAAAGCCATCAAATTCCCTTCGCTATGAAAGGAAGAATGATACACAAATACTTTTAAGTATCAATCTGTTAAGGATGCTGAGTTGCCTGTTCATGTTATTCCTCAGTCTTCAAATCAAGTGTAATAGGCAACACAACTATTGGAGATATCATTGCCTACCACTTTGACACACATGATCATTGAAGAAACACAGATACACCCCCAAAACATAGGCTTTCAGTATGCTCAGACTGGAGGAAAGTGGGTGAATTACCAGTCTCTCTGGAAGCCATAGGTTACAGAAATGCTGATGCTACACCAGCACTTCTGCATCAGCAATGCTGTGCTGTTATACAGAGCAATGCTCTGTAATGTGCACTATTTTAGGCTTTTTACAACCTCTGGAAAAAAAGCAGGACAAAATTTTTTTGTTTGAATATATGTACATGTATGATTGTATTTGTGCACAAATCCAGTGCAAACTGTTGTATGTCCTGTTCGCTTTAAAGTTACAAGGTAATGAAACATAAATATGAGGAGATGGTTGCACTCATTTTTGTATCTTGCTTGCAATAGCTATGATGGGGATGACATATCCATTTAGCAAATAAAACTTGCTCAAATGTCCTTGCTCCTGGAGGAACATGAGAATCGCTGCATTAAATGTGCCTAATATAATACTGCCCTGATCAGTATCAATACTTCAAAGTGAAATAGTCTAAAAGCTTACTGTACTTAAATAACTGATATTTTTATTGCCTGACAAATCTAAAAAAACAGATTTATTTTTTTTTTATTATTATTTTGGAGGTATATTCCCAAACCCGTGTTAAATTCAAAGAAAAGGTGGTGGGTTTCATCCCCTTCAAACAAAGGGGCAATTGAAAATATGAGAATGAAAGTTACAGAGTTTAATATTTTTTCTAAAAAAGGCGTTATTTTTCCAATAGGAATTTTCACCCAGCTGTACTTGATTTTGTGAATATCTGTTCACATCAGCTGATGAGGTCCGATCAGCTATGTGCTTTATGAATAAGTTCTTTGGGTGAAAAATTTCAGGAAGCCTTGAAGACAGCAAATTAAATCCCAAGATTTTCACTCCTAGCTCCTGCTTCTTAGCTTGTGCTTCTGATCTGAGCCATGGCAATGGTTTATTCAGTTTTTCTGTCACTTGTCTCCAGGGTAAAAATTTCTGTATTTTTTCTAATAATGGTGGGGATAGTAATTTTATTATGCATGTTGAAGGTTATTCTAGACTTGCTGACATAATGATGTCTTGTGGCAATATGTTTCCTAGATTAGTACTGTAGCATATAAAGGATTATGTCCTTTTAGTAGATTTTCTTGTTTCTGTGAGTGTGCTTTAGAGATTTAAAAGAAAAAGTTATTGGATTTACCTGTAAAGATAACGAGTTTTGCTCCTGTGGCACCAACTGTGAGAGTATATTCATTATTTATGTACAGACAGAAGAGCTAAAAATGACAACTGTGAGGTACTGACAACAGGAAAAAATCGCACTTTCTATATTTGTACTTTCCCAGACAAATGAGGGCATATTAATAAGTTTCAACTTAATGTGTATTTATATAAGTATTCTCTGAGCCTTGAGCAGGAGCTCTTGCATCAATCACTGCAACAAATTCCTTTGCCTTACCAAATTAATTTATACCATATGTCAGTGATATTACAGGACTATTCTACACAGGAGAGTAGTTACTTTATGTTGAAAAAGATTAGTGGCTCTCTGGTTTCTTGAGTAAAGGTCATTTGCATTTTATTTTTGAAGACATGAATATGTTCCTTTGCATTTGTCTAAAAGCATTACCCAGAACCAGGAAAGCTTTGACTTTCTTGCTTGCTGGTCCCATCAGACCAAGGAACCTGTTGTCATGTCTCACTGTGTCAGGCAAACAGCTCTCCATCCTTTTTCTTTGAGAATCTAATCACAACGAACACCAAAGTCGAAGCAGAGTAGATGCAGCTCTGAACTTTCTCTGTTGCCCCATAGGGAGGGCACAGCTAAAAGAGCAGCACCACTTAAGTGCAGCAAGGCTGATGGAGGGATCAGCTGCTGAGACAGCATTAAGGGTCAGAAATTCATCTTGACAGAAGACTGACAATTAGCCTTGAAAACAGCAGAGAGGGTAGAAAAAGGCAGCAGAGATTTTGGTTGGCAATTTTGGCATCTGGGAGGATGAATCTGAAAAAAACATCCTATGTTGGGCCTTATGCATCAAGTTGTGGCACATTAGCTGTCCAGTTCAGCCCCTGAGGCAGGTACCATGGTGCCTGTGGGTGGCTGGTTTCCTCGGGATTTGCTGGAGCTGACTGATTGAGCTGTCACAGCCCCTTATGTGTCAGAGCTGGGGGAGGCCCACAAGGAGAATTTTTTATGGTGCTTGTCGTCAAAGAAAAATGCTGTGCTTCTCACTTCAGTGGCCCTGCCGAAACCATCGACTTGGTGCCTGCACTCATCCTGAATAGGATCATGGCAGGCTTCCTTTTGTCAGCCTGATCTTTACTGGGACTTCACAGAGCTCCTGTTTCTTAGATGTCTCTTCTACACCATTAAAGGCAGCAAAGGGACTCCAGCTGCTTCGAGAGGTGAAGTCTAACAGGTCTAGGCTACTCCAGCTAGGCATAAAAATCATGAATATGCAAGAATCAAATAAATTTAATTTTGCTTGCAGATTGAGAGGACTAAGGAATAAAGCATTTACTTTATGTATGTGGTGGGGACGTTGCTGTCCTTGATTTGGTTTCGTTAATGTACATTTTCATAATTTATAATTTGTCTGCATTGACGGAGCAGCCCAGTGCTGGTTCACATCCTGATGTGGATGATGAAGGACTGCTTGGACCCAGGTTGGGCTGGAAAAGAGCGGTGCCTGTCCTGGAGGAGAGAGGGCAGAGCAGGCCAGGCAGAGCCTGGCTGGTGAAGGAGCTCACAGGAGCTGTGGCAGTGGCAGCTCTTGCACAGGTCAGCAGGGAGGAGGTGGTGAGGACTGCAGAGGCAGCATAGATGTTATTGTCATGAGCTCTGCTTCCTTCTTGTGACCTTGGAAACTCAGGGGAGGAGATCGAGGGACTGAAGTATGAGTGGCAGAGACGTTGTAATGGGCACGTCAAGAAGGATAGGCAAAATTTTAATGCAGAACCTCTCTACAGACACAAAACACCCCCAATACTTCTTCTCCCACTCCAACCCCCTGCCCCTGGTGTGATTTGCGTGGGTCAGAAAACAAAAGAAATGTGACTGAGCAAAACTGTTTTGCTTTTTTTAACATCTTTTTGTGATGCTATTTGTAAATGGCTGAAATGAAAGACTTTCTGTTCCCAGCTGGGAACTGCAGAGATGCTGGGTACTGTGGAGATGCCCATGGGTAGTGGGGAGCATCAGCCCCTCCGGATCAGGCTCAGGGCCCCTAGGCTCAGAAGACACTGCTGGGGTCTGCTGCCCATTGCTCTGAAATGGCTGGGGAAGCCCTGATAGTGCCTGCCCGGCAGTTTTAGTGACAGCCTGAGGCATTTTAGGTTTCAGTGTTGCTTCATTTTGAATCTGGTGTAATAAATGCAATGATCTTGGTCACCTTGCAGCGAAAGAGCCCAAAGGGGAAAAGGGTAAGGGATTTTCTGGGAAACAGGGCAGGTCTGTCCCCTTGCAGTAAAGGAAGATGTTGGGGAAATAGCTGTGTGAAAGGAAATAGACAGTTTCATATTGTGTGGACACAGGTAGAGGAAACCACATCCAGGTCAGAGTTTCGTCTTGTGAGGGATGTCACTGGCAGGTTGTGGTCCTGTGTTCAACTCCCCTGGGGTTAAAGGAGGAAGCAGTCATAGATCCTACTGCAAATAAGCCAAGTAAAAGCAGCAAGAAAGATTAGCAGTAGATAACTAACTAATTGTACCTCTTTGCCTGCCATAATAAAGGGGTATTTATAGTTATTGTAAAGAAATAACGCCTTCATAAAAGCAGAAGTGCTGTGGGTGATGTTAAGATTGCTTCACTTAAATTTTTCTTCTTTTGGCAGTGACAAGAAATGTTTGAGTGCTCTATTAATTTGTGAGTAACTGTTATTAAATATGTGTAGTTGCAGAGTTTCTTTTCATGTTTCAAAAGCCTTTATGAAAATAGATATTCTTTCTTGTAATGATAAGCACGGAGAAGTGTCATCTTCCACAGCGAAAATCAACAGCTTTGCTAACTCAGCAAATCTTTTCAGAGGGACAAAGATTTTCTTTTTTTTCATTATTTCACAAAGTATTTTGGTCTGAGGGGGGCAAATTTCCTCTCCCAATATGTTCCTCCCTAAGAATTTCACCCAACAAACCTGTTGAGCAAACTCAAAAGTAGGAAACAAAGTAAGGGTAAAACTAGCCTTCACGTTAAAAAAAGAAATTCTTCTGGTATAGTTTGATGCTGCTGTTTAAAAACTTGCTTCTATATTTATCGCCTTCCCCGTCAGAGTGAGTTCTTTCACATGCTGCAGTGTGATAGGATGTTTCCTTGAACATTTAAATAAAGCTTCAACTTTAAAATTTAGCACAAGGGTGCCAGGGGATCTGCCTTGCTGTCAGCTTTTCAAAAGAGCTCCATTTTGAAGTCAGTGGGGATATCTGTTGTACAAGGAGTGGCATAATATGGCCTAGGGCCACTAAGTTGCTTACTTGATAAATGTTATAGGAAATGTGTTCTGATTATTGCAGTCTTTCTCTTTTTGCTAAGTGCTTTACTGCCAAGGATACTATGCATTAACTTCTAGTTAATGGTTTCCCCCACCATGAATGTGGCTTTTTTCTGCCAGAGCATTATCATTTGAGAAGGAGGGGAATGTAGTCTGACAGCTGTCCCTCTTCTACAGCAGCTGGTACTTTAGCAATTGCAGAACACCAAGGGGAAGGGACAGGAGTCCAGAAAGAGGGAGCTTGTCGCACTTGGCATTTTAGGCCAGATATTCAAAGGGATATGTTAGTGCCGCTTGACTGATTTTGAAAGAAATCAGACGGTTTACTGTGCCTAAGGTCTTTGACCTTTTTAGATACTTCCAATCAAGACAGTTTGTGATGTTCTGTTTGTTAACTGTTTATGGTAAAGCAAAAGGTGAAAATACTGCCCAGTGAATATCAGATACAGAAAAGGTTCCACTGAAGTTATTCTGGAAGTTCTAGACCAGGAAGTCCCTGAGGTGAAAACAGTTGGAACCCAGAAACGTATCCAGGGAAAGCAATATAGTGCAACTTTCCACTGTTCTTAACTCTCCAAAGCATCTGTTTACAACCACTATTGGAGAAAAGTAAATTCATTCTCACTATTCTAAGACAGGAGATCTACTGCAGTTGTTAATCTTTCCTCACTTTGGCTCTACATATCTTAGAATCATAGAACGGTTAGGATTGGAAGGGACCTTAAAGATCATTTTGTTACAAACCCTTGCCACGGACCAGGACAG
>JAVHNF010061998.1:0-12185 GCA_034783455.1 Micropsitta finschii
ACTTATGAGGAGAGGGAAAAAACTCATGAAAAGTGAAAGCTCTTGAGGAGAGAGAAAACTCTTAAAGACAAAAAGAGAGAAAACTCATGAAGAGAGAGAAAACTAGTGAGGTGCGAGAAAGAGAAAGAGAAGAAACTCATGACAAAAGCTTTTCCTAAATGTTCAAAGGCACATGGTTGGAAACACGCCGCCTTTTTGATTCTGTTATAACTCAGATTTTAAACATCATTACTGTTAAGTATATTGACATTTGAAAGTAAAGACAAATTTTCATGGCTTTTTCCTGCATTTTTGGTTTGGAAACGAAACCATTACCCCTCCCCCCCCCAATTCCATTTATGCTGCGAATTTGATTTGGAATATGTAATCCTCCATGAGAAGATAATGCAGTTAGAGGGATGTGAAACAATGCCCTGTTTCCCTCTTGGGCAGCTATAGGGCGGCAGGGTGCGAGCCCTCCTGCAGACCCCCTGCACCCCACAGGCCCTCCTGCCTTTGGCCCTGCACAGACACAGGCAGCCTTGGGTCACTGTTAGCTTGGATGCTGCGCTTCTTTCTGATGCCCTCCAGCGGCCAAGGCAGTCCGATGGGCTGCGGTTGACCAAGGACGTGCTCAAGCAGCTGGGGTGAATGGGGCAGAAGAGGCAAGCAGCTCAGCAAGGTCTTCAGATCTCTGTACTAGGGAGGAAAAGGTGCCATTCCAGGCACACTTTGGTTCCAGTGACAGGTAGTCACTATTAAGGCGTATTGCGTTTTTCTTTCCCCCTGGGAAAGGAAGAGGAGATCAAACAACTTCAAAAGGTCAGAATTCGCTGTGGAGTAAACCCAAGGTCAGCTGAGTACCTGTAGCTACGTGCTGTGAAATGTGTAAACTACTCATACGCTTGTGAGAGTATATCAAAGGATCTGGTGGTGCTCATTACCTGAGACTGTATCTCAGGTCCAGGTATAACTTTTAATGCTTTTAATGGCTATTTTACATTTTGTCCTAACTGTGCCACTAATTTGCATCACTAGAAACCACATAAGCACACAAAAGGACTTTTCGGACAACATTCTACTAACCAAGTCAACCAATGAAATGAAGCTAAAGGATAACTGCCTGGCCAGACCACCAGGACCTGGGTCAATTAGACACCAAGGTTACATCAAGATGAGCGCATTAAGCACTGAGAGGACACAGTTGTGGGCATCTGAATACAGCTACAACTTTCCCTGACACTGTTTTGGTCCATGCCAACCTGCACCTTCTTAAAATATGCCCAGGTACAATCCCAGAGAGTGCACGTCTGCACCTGGGATCGCTCACAAAAAGCAATGTGCGTGCTTCAGAAGCTAAGAGGATTTACGAGCAAAGCTGCAAGCCGTTCCTCACCAATGGCCCCTGTGTCTGGGAACACTTCAGAGCATGTTTAATGGTGTTGCCTTGTGTAACCCAAAGGCCTGCTTTCCCCTGGGGTTCTGAAATCAGAGCGGTTGCTTGGCATCAGACTCTAAGGACATTGCACTACTTGTTTTGTATCAAGTAGCTGTACAGTTTATTACATAAAGCAGGCAAAAGCAGGGGTTGCAAAGTCTGCCATTCCTGAGAGAGGAAATCTTGGTTTTAAAGCTGCACAGATGAATTCTGATACAACCTTTAACCATCATCGCTACCTCAGCCCTTCACAAGCATTACTGGATTCACTTCTGTAAAGCTGTCATGAAAAGCAATACTTCCTGTGCGCTCACTTCATACATGGGAAACGGGCACTGGGAGATCCAGGTGAAGAAAACTCACTCCTTAATTTTTTGAAGTATTTCTGCTTGCTTTTTCCAGCTATTAAAATTGTCCAGTTTTAGCCCTATATGCTTTCAAAGTACAGTTCCCTGTTGATTTCAGCTGCTGAACTAACTGAAGGGCAATTGTATGCAGGTTGCTGTGCTTAGTTTATTTTGCATTTAGCCTTGGCCTCAAGCCCGGGAAGGACAGATACCACAATGAAATCTAATTTTCTAGTAACTGCATAAAATGTATTTTTCACTCATCTTTCCCCTAGAAAGGTACAACCTTCTTTGGTTGGAACTTTACACAATATTCAGGCATCTAACACAGAAAAAGTGCTTTAGGATAGGTGGGTGCAGAGAAAAAGCTGGTCCTGAGAGCTTTCATGATAGCATTACTGCTGCCAATATGTCTCTACAACAGCTGGAAATAGCCTGCAGTCAATGAAGCTCGCTTTTAGGAACAAACTGGCTAAGACTGCTGTTCTTGTTTAGGTAAAGCAGGCCCTGGCTGGTGCAAGTTACAGCATACAGCAGGTTAAAATGGATAACGGGAGTCGAAAAGAGGAAAAAAGAAACCAAAGTGCCATTTAATGTCACTGGAGCTGCAGTCCTGCCAGCCCTCAACACTGTACTGTTTCATGAAACAGTCGGTTAAATACTCCAGTACAGACTGGACTGCACAAATGCCTCAGGTTTTCCATGGAAGAGCATCTCAGTCCTTCATGTGGCACCGAGAAGCTTGAAATCACCGCCCCATCGCATAGGAAGAGCTTAGTAACCGAAAGGTCCCTTCTGCATTTCCCAGTTTGTGGTTCCTGAGAAGCTTGCCATTTCTAAACCAGCTCTGTGTTACTTTGGTCTCTGCTTGTGCAAGGCTTAGAGCTGCAGAGCCAAGCAGGGAGCCCCTGTCATGTCATTCCACATATGATTTTTGAGAGCATTCCTGACCATGAACCTGTTCACAAGCAAGTGGGAAATGAAGCCTTCCAGAGATCAGTGTGGCACACGCACATCCCAGGACACAACAAACCTCCCCAGCTGACCTCCTCTGGGTTGTGAAAGCCATCCTGTTAGACATCCAGGGCCCAGTCCGCCTTGGGTATCCATGTCTGCTGACTGGTGTTGAAGAGCAGAATGAACTGAACACGTTGTTCTCTTTGTAAACTGGTTTAAATGGACAGAACGCTTGACAGACCGGAGCTTCCAGCTCTGCCCGTTTAGCAAGGAATGCTCTCTTAATTTCTTCTTGTGGCACACAAGATTTAGTGCAGATCCTTTAATTTAAATGTCAGAATGTGAGCAGTAATTTATTTCCATAAACCGAAAAGCAATCAAGTCAAATATATTAAGCTCGGGCTGTGAGAGCTTAGATTATACGATTTATAATTGTACAAATCACAAACAGCAAAAGATCACCCCACAAAGGGTGAGTTATTATCACTCACTTAAGCGTTGATTCAGGGCTGGTGAAAGCACTTGCAAGAAAATTAAAAAGGAAAGAGAAGGAGAAGCCAAAGTACCCGGGACACTGAAAGGCCCTTGGTGACAGCTGGAAGTGGGGAGCAGGAGTATCTGAGATGTCCCTTCTCCTGATGGCCTTCCCAAGTGCTCCTCTGCTGCTCATCCATACTTTGCGCTCTGAGGCTTACTCTGACTTCCCATTTTCATATTGAGAAACCGAGTCTTGGCTACAACCCACCATTTCCATATGTACCTTACACCCCTAAAATGACATTCCCTGACAAACGATAAGGTATGTCTAGGAATAAGATGTGTTCCTTGCAGCAGGGACCATCTTTTTTCAGCACCTGGGATAGACGAAACCTGGTCCTCAGTAAGACCTTATCAGACACTAGTGATAATACAATTCATAATGTGACATAGACATTCAGAAGATGATTAGCTGAGCTGAATCAGAATGACTCCACATACAAGTAAAGTTAGATTGTGGAAACACATCTCTCTGAAAGGAGCACCGGTATTTCAGATGGTACCTGCACCAGAACTTCTCCAGGAATTTGACTCCGATCCCCACTCTGTCAATCTCAGCTATCCATAAGATGACCACCAAGTAACAAGCAATATCTGAATTATCCTGGCAAAACCTAGCATTTGGAGGAAGCATGTAAACATCAAAGAGCACAGTAAAAATGTACTGGTATTTAAGGGACAGAGAGCCAGAACTGAGGACAAAACCATCAGAGATGCCGTTCAGAGGCTGATTTACACCACAGTTTGAACTATCACAAAAGCCACTGAAGCAGAGCTACAGAAACAAACATCTGGTGGCTGCAAACCTGCCAAGCCTCCCCACTTTCATGGCTGACCCTTACGCTACATGCCGTGGAGAGGCTAAGAGCAAGTTTGCCCTGTGCACCACTTCTGGAGAGTGGATCACAGGCGCTCCCAGGTCCACATGGTTGCTAGGTCTAGAATGTGCTGGTCCATGCTTTTTTCCCTTTGACATAGTAGAGGCTGGACAAAAACGTAGTTGCACCAGGAAGGTCTACAGTCATAGAATCATTTAGGTTGGAAAAGACCTTGAAGATCACCAAGTCCAACTGTTAACCCAGCTCTAACCACATCTACACTTCTTTCAAATAACTCCAGGGGTGCTGTTATAAACACTTACAAATAACTCCAGGGAAGCCACTTCCCTGGGCAGCCTGTCCTAGTGCTTCACAACCCTTCCCATGAGGAATTTTTTGCTAGTATCGAATCTAAATCTTTGGCACAGCTTGGTGTCATTTCCTCTTGTCCTATCACTTGTTACTGGGAGAACAGACCAACATCCACCTCATTACAACCTCCTCCCGGGTAGGTCTAGAGAGCAGTAAGGTCTCCTCCCCAAGCCACTTTTTCTCCAGGCTGAACAGCTCAAGTTCCCTGAGCCGGTTTCTCCAGAAGGGATGCAGGAAGGGCTTCCTTGGCAAAAGGTGTTTGCTCTGTGTTCTGAAATCGGAGAGCAGGACTGGACACAGCTGCAGCATGTGTGAGGGCTTATCAGGACCAGGAGGATGCTAAATTTTGGGACCTATGTGATTTCCTTGCTGCTCCTACTTGCAATCAGCCAGAGAACTTAGGAGTGGCTCTTCCAGTACCACTTAATGCCATCACTCGCAAGCTTCACTGAAGCCTGAGGAAATACTGATTAACAGTATTCATCCTGGACTGGGGCTTGGGCACTCCCCTCCTTTTTGCTAACCCGTAATGTATTCATTGCCTTATTTTCATACATGCTGATTGAATAGCGATTCATTCTTCTGGTGCTAGGCTAGTCCCCCCCATACTAAATGTGAAATCTTTATTCTAACCAACGCCTAAATCACTGTTTTCTGGCGGCACAGATCATGTGGCACACATTATTAATAGCTCTGGTCTCTACACCACTTGACACGGCGCTCCAGCTGTCATTCTGCTCCCTGGCTCCTATGATTCTTGCACTGGTAAAGTGCCAGGCCCGGGCCGAGCCCATCAGTCACTGTCACCCACCACCCAGTGATGAATAGCCACACGAGCACCGCGGCGAGGACCCGGCTCCCGTTCACACGCGCCTGACTTTTACCGGCTCCAGCACGCCAGCTGAGGCCGGTCCCCACTGAGGTGGGCAGTGGAGACCTGGAAAGAACCCCCCCCGTGCCCCGGATTAGTTAAAAATGAAACAAATCCTAATGCGATCATGTCACTAATTATGCATTTAATTCAGTTATAAGGAGCTAATGGCTCCCCCAGTGACAGCTTTTACTGCTAAAAGGCAATTCATTCCTGAAACTGAGAAATCTAATTACACAAAATGCTTCGTCCTAATCCTTTCAAAGAATAATCTTATTTGTAGACATTAACATCCCAGATGCTGCTGCTGTTTGTCCATTATGACAGTGTTTGTCCTGAATAATGTATAAATAGCTCTTTCTGGACAGTTGCATGTCACTAAATCAATACAATTTGCTGCCTTCTGTTACATTAAGTCAGCCTGGGCAAGCTGGAGAAAATTAACCTTTTGTTTCCCACTCAAAAGGCCCTTTGAAATTAGAACAAGAAAAGGTTGGAGGGCCTATGGGAATCATGAGGTCTTTTTTTTAGGCCCACAGCGTATTCAGCAGATCCACCGGGCTGGTGATGGATATATCCTCAGAAAAACTGACAGAACATTTCCAGGCAGCAGAGGAGGAGTAAAAGGCAAAATTACGTCCTGCTTTCTTGTCTCTTCCTTAAATGTTTCAAGTTTCTTCTACTGAACCAGCTTAATTGCGGTAAATGCTCGCCATAGTGTTTTGTTGTCAAGGGAACAGTACCGCTGCTAAGATGTTCCCTAACAGTTGCGGTTGCTCCCACTGCTAGCGAGGCGGGAAACATCCCCACGGAGTTGCTGTCTACACAAAAAGCCCTTCAAGCACACAGAAAAAACCTAGAGAAGAAAAAGTCATTCTCTCATGTGGAACATAACTGAGAAGATGAGCTGCAGGAACACAGCACTGGACAGAAATACCACTGAACACGCAAGTGGATTTTAGTGTTTCCTCCTATTTATCTTACGTGTTAAGAAATATCTGCCTATGTCTGTTGCTGTGTTAAAGTAATCAGCTCTCTTCTAGTTTTAGTAGAGGAGTTCCGAATTTCCATGTGATGTTCTGGTAGTATCCCAAGAGACGCTTGTAGGATTCCCTAAATGTCATATTCCCAAAAATTCTTATTTATGAAAGGCTCTGAGAGCCTTGTTTTGAACCATAAACTCAAGCACCACTGAAATCTCTATTCTTTGCCAGGGACTGAAACCTCTATTCTTTGCATATTCTTATGCAGGAGAATAGTGTGGACAACAGATCATGGTTCTGATTGAAAAGGAAAACACAGGTCCTACCAAACCTGTACCTCGAGTCAAAGTAAATATGAAGGGTATGTACTCAATGTTCCACTAGGAAGTCGTTAGGAAGCTAACCCACTGGAAGAAAATAGTGCTGAGAAATTACGTCCAAGCTCCTTGTAGAGCAGAAGTGACAACTTCAGCATTTATCCTGTCCCCAGCCTTCATGCCTCTATTCCGCAAGCTTACCAGCCATGTCCCCAATTGCACTGGTTTCTTGAATCAGCACAGAGGGAATTCTGCAAGCGGAAGGATCAGGGAGAAATTAAGGAGTAATCTGTTCAAAAAGTGCAAAGTGCAAACTAGGAAAAGCCAAGTTTCCCCATTGTGGTTTGGGTTCTGTCTTAGTAGGAACAGCTTCTATGGGCAATCTTCAGGGCGCTGTAGGAGGTGAAAAAAGTAGGCTAGACCACAGCTTCACTAGCACATACCTGTCCCTCAGATGCAGACTTGCACAGAGCTCTTGCTTCCCTTGCACACAGCTCTAACAAACTCAAACGGCAAAAGAAGTAGTCAAAAGGTTGCTCTCAGAACCAAAAATCAAAGAATAGTCTGCTCACCCACAGAAATAACCATACAACAAAGCATTCATGTCTGCTACCCTGTGAAAGCATACATGGAGGGAGCTCCCTGAGGCTGCACATGCACTGCATAGCATTATGAAGAGCCTCTTGCATGATGACAGGGGCTATTCTGACGGCTTCCCATACAGATAAACCACATCTGGTAGCACAACCACTTATACTGTGATTTCACAAGCATTCTTTCCCTGTTTTCTCATTTTGCGGATGATTATTTCTTTTCCATGCCCACCTGGGTTTCTTCATTTTACTCTTCAATAAAGTCTCATGGCAGGTTTCTCTTGTAGGAGCTGCCATAAGACAACGCTCTCCAGGACCTTTTCCTGTTTGTGGCCTCCTGGACTAGCTGATGCCAGCTGCTTTGCTAAAATGAGCTTCTCTTTGCTTCCTCATCCTACCAAGAAAGTGGCTCCAGAGAGCTGCAAGCACAGCATCCTTCACCGCACCACACTGCTGTATTTCCATTGCTTTCCGTGGAGGCAGTCAGATTTAGAGGCTGGGAGGATGTTACCTTTGGCCTCCCCCCATGAAAGCAGTGACTAACCTGCAGCATCATAGATTTCTTCTGGAAACACATGCCTGTGAGGCAAGCACAGAAGAGAGCCCTACAAAACCTATGTGCTCTGTGGCATGAGCCTCTTGTCCTGACCACTTGCTCTAGCATCATCCTGAAGCTGGCACTGGGAACGGTGTGTGGCAATGGTTTTAAACTGATTGCACTACTGCAGAGAACGTGAAACCACTTCTTCAGACCCTGCTGTTACTGTTCTGTGGCTAGGAGGACATAGATACATAGTTATGTCAGGTCAGCATTTTTCACATGTACTAAATGTATTTAAAATATTCAATGTATCCATCTGAATATTTTTAGGGGGATTAATTGTTCAAATCTAAAAAGTTTATGCGACTCTAATGGACTACTAATGGAAGAAGCTTTTAAAAAAATCTCTGCGCTGTTCTGAGACCGGACTGTGACCTAAGCACCAGGTATAATATGTACCAATATCTATCTTACACTGTGAAATTTCGACTGCAAATCCATTATGATGGAGTCTGTGTCTTTACGTATTGTGCGCTGCTGAGCAAGCTCACAGAGCTCAATAAATAATAAATGGTAAGAACTTGACCTTGAACATTAAACGTGATCTGAACCATTCTTCACCCAGGAATTTGGGTTTCTTTTCCCCAGAAGCTTTAAATCGGAGATGGAGGTGCAGCTGGTACAGAAAAGCAAAGCTAGCACTGTCTTGTGGCTGGGCTGGGTCTGAGTTTGGGTCACTGCCTGTTCCAGTGTCTGGCTGAACCCAGGCCAGCATGCCAGCTCAGACAGCCCACCAGGGCCCATCTCACCCACAGAGTCTCCAGCTGCCTTTTTGGAGGGCAGGTTCCTTACAGGTGAGCTCACCTGGGACAGGAAATGCAGCTTCCCACAAGATGATGCCTTTCAGATCCCTACACCAAACAGGCTGACAGGTTCTTAGCAAGGCTAATTCACAGTGTAAAACGCGGATCTCACGCTCCTAAATCAGTTACATTGAAAAAAGAAGGACGTGATTTTCTCAAGTGAGGACCAAGTATTTCAAATATTCCTGGAACAGAGACAATCCCCTTTGACCATCTCAGCAATAATTCCTCTATTGCTTAAAGACAGACAGAGACAAAACACAGGAAAACTATCTCCTGACCACAGTGGTTAGAGCAGGTGCCTGGAACCTCATTCAGTGATCAGGATACTGTGAGGTTACTCATTTATTGCTGTTAGCGAGGAGGCCACGTAGGAAGGGCTCTCTTACAGCTCCCATGATAAATAACGGTTCACTCCTGCTTAGTCAGTAACCATGGCTTAGTAGCAGGTTTAGTTTTCATTTAATTAAACAAATTGGACATCGCCTCTGGTTATCTGTAAGAAAAGAACACAGAAACTGGAAGATGCAGAGTCAGGAGGGCAAGAAAAAGAAATTACGGTGTATTTTCCTTCCTGAAGGAATCACGGGTCTTTGGAAAAGCCTTTTCCCTCCTCATTCCATGCATTGCCACTGGTTTGTTTTGGGGGGTTTTTTATGTGTAAAGCATTGCTGGAGAGAGTAAAATATTCTATCCCTGAAAGACACGAGACTTAAGCTACTCCTGGTTAGATTAGAAGCTTCCATTACTTTGCTTGCAAGCTCTCTGGATGGTGGATGATTTCTCTGTGCTGTTTTACATACATGCATATTTTCATACATGGCTTGATGGAACTGGCCCTCTGTGGGGAGCTGCTTTCTGCTTTTGAAAGACTAAATCCTGTCATTGTAAAGCCAAGGGTTACTCCACTTGGAGCTGACATGAGAAGCATGTCTGCTACCGGAATGGTGGAACTAGACATCTGGATCAGAATGGCAGGCGTGAAAGACTGAGTAGCACATTGAGAAGTGATAATGTCTCCTGGCTGAAAAGTGCATTACAACTGAACTGACAGCCAGGATAAGGGAAACTTCTAATTTTACAAGTCTTTGGAGCTTTTGGGTGCACTTTGAGGGCCCGTGGAGCGAAGGCAAAGAACGGACCCCATCCTGTCAAAGGGGAACACAGAGACTTGTGTCCTTTCAGAGATGTACATGTGCCCAGGGGCAGCCTGAGGAAAAATGCAAGGTGGGAAGAGAGAAAGAGGGTGGACAAGGTCCCAACCTTTCCTTCAGGGTTGCTGTTCTTTTGTTTCCAGAGTGAGAGAGGGTTTCCTAAGAGTGGTGTCTGAGGTCAATAGCTGGTGTTATCATCACACGCCTGAAATTTGAAATTGATACAAAATAATCTCCTATTATAAAACAAGTAATATTTTCATGCTATGGAGTTGCATACAAAGGAAAATCAATTGCACCGTCATTTAAAGGAGAAGTCAGTAATATCTTCATTCTTCCCAAGAATACACCTAGAAAGATTGCTTGGGTACTGGTTACAATATATGGCATCATTTCCAGCTGTATTTTCATGTATTCTAGGATACTTCATTGCTTGAACTGTTTTAACAATCAGTAAGAAACAAGAAGAAAAACATCATGTACTCTGTATTTCTTGCCAGGATGGGATGAACAGCATCAGTACTATGTAAAAATCAGATTCATGTAAGAAGTACTTTTAAAATCTAAACCAACAAACGTAATGTTATTGCTTACCAAACAATCACAGCAGCAACATTTTCATTCATGCCGAATTCAGCAAGACGATCCATGCACCGTACTGAAAGGCTTTGTCCCTTGGGATTGCCATTTCAGATACACCGCTTGCATGGCACAGCCAAAATACCAGAGTTACCTTAGAGCCCTTTTGAACAGCATCTGAAGGTGGCAAAGGAAAAGCAGTATCTAATAGACAGCCATTAGCTCTGCTTTGCCACTTGGTTCATTGGAAAGTTTGTGTCTGCCTAAGGTCAGGCAAAAAGCCCCAGCTGAGCAGCAGGGCCCAGGCACCCCTCCATCACTGTCAATAAGTGAAATGAAGGGCCTTTACATCATTTCATTTACTATTTCAATGATTACATAGATCATTGCCTTCTCATTGTTTCAGTGATAGATTTAATTAACTTCCAATTAATCACAGAGGGTGATATTTAATGCTCAGCCCTGCACTGAGCACAGTGTCACAGACCAAAGAATATATTTTGAAGGCTTCGGTAATCAAGAGGTCATGGAAGATAGATGTTCTTCACCAAAAGAGAGAGAGAGAAGATAAATTTGTGTGTCCACTCTGCTCTGGCTAACTGTTTTAGGATAATTGTTTCACATCCAAATTATAACTTCCCAAAAGGTCCATCCATGCACAAAGAGAGATAAAAGGGAGGAAGGGGGGCAGGTAGTAGGGTCATGTTATAGAGATTTCATAGGGCTGTAATTCCTATCTGCAGGCAGCAGTGATGTTTACAGCTGCAGTGGTTAAGGCCCTGACAAATGGGCAGAAAGAAATTTCCTCTAAAGATCCTTCCATTTAGATAGAATGATTTAAAAAAAACCAAACCCAAATCAATGACAAAAAGGAGGGTTTCATTACACCGAGGGTGATTACGTGCAGTGCAAACCCTACATCTCGTCTGCTGCCTTTCTAGGAGCAGGGTGTCAACGTCAGGGCATTTGCTGGTGGCCTTTTAGATGGGGCTCGAAAGATTTCCATTAGAAAAAAAAAGCCCTATTATTTTAAGCAGGAAAATGTAATTGGTAGCATTTTCCTAATATACCTAGTGAACACACTTGGGGTAGCTGTGCCACTTTAAAGAAAACTAGATTTTACATATAACGGATCTTTGGGACATTAAAAGCAATTTTGTTTCTTTTGACAGCATTCATGTCAAGCTTTCATCTGAGACAGTGCCTAAAGGTAATACAGTGACCAAGGCTGAGAGCACTCCAAGTTGGCTCTTGGTTTACTGAGCAACATCTGATCAACTCCAAAGCTTCCAGCTATGCAAGCTGCGGGATGTGCTGAGCAAGGCCAGGGCTTGCAGCAGATCACCTCTTCCTTAGGAGCTCACCGGTTCGTAACTCCCCATATCACCAACATTCCCCCAAACCCCTGCAAGCACAATGCCTTAAAAGATTAATTATTCTGTCTGGAAGAAAGAATAACAGCACTTAAATGGGAGGATAAGGAGAACCCAAAGCAGCGCGAAGGACTGGGAAGGACCAGGAAGGCAGAAGACACTGGGCTCTGGCCTGAAGGAGCCAGAGCGATTCTGACAATAGCCACAAGACACCATTGCCTTCCTCAGCACCTCCAGAGACGTGCTGCCCACTGCCTGCCTCAGCTCCAGTCCTACCTTTTAGCAACAGCCATGAAAGAGGGGTAATGTTTGCAAACCCTCATAACAAGCAGAGCATCGCATCTGGGGCAACTTCTGTGGTTTGCGTTGCAAAAGCAAATACAACGAGACAGAAAGGAGTGAGCCTGTGCTTGCTGAGGAATCTTCCCACCATAAGGATTTTTCACATGCTGGCAGCCCTGGC